>BRDA01001656.1:11630-25440 GCA_036984385.1 Crenuchus spilurus | reverse complement strand
GCATTTTGTGATGAGTGAGATTAAAAGAGTGAGAAGCTGTTTCCTAATGTGTGAGACTAGACAACCTCATATAGTCCATCTCTGCAAAAACAGCCAGTTAAAAGAATTCAATTCAACAAATAATTTATATCTATAACAACCTGGATACTGGGACCCACTTTACTGTTTCTAGTCCATAGCCTCCCCCCCCCCCCCTAAAAAAAATTGGGAGGGGTTGGTACTTTTCATTTTAATTTTGTTTACATTTATTTATGTCCCAACTTTTTTGGAATAGGGATTGTACAATTTTTGTTATTACAGAAAGAATAAAGTACTGAAAAAGTGCAGATGGGTACTGGTACCAAATTCCAAATAGCCATATCAGTATCGGTTCAAATGTGAACGGTACCTGACTCGACCCACTTAATCCACCCCCAAGTGTTACACATCTGCTTGAATTTATTAACCTTTTAGCAAAGTCTGTGGCTGAAACCACTCATCTGAAAAGGTGACTAGATACTTTTGGCCATGTAATGCTGAGGAACAGAAAGTGTGAGAGTGCTGTGTGTCCTTTTAGGTTGTATATTTGGCCGGCTGCAGTTGGTTCTGGCTGTGACTGAACTCCTGTCCATAGTGCTGTTCACCTCCATTTACCCACTCACTCTGGACTCATACAGCGGCCTCTGCTTCCTCTTGTCCTGTGCCATCAGCTACCTCAGCATCATACCCATCCTGTAAGTGTCCTTTAACACAGACATTTTACTCTAATGTTCTCCCAGCAGGGCCTGGACTGAAGATAAACTAATAAGCCGTGATTCCCCCTTTCAGTTTCAGTCTGGCACTGTTGCCAGTGAATAAACAGCAAATCAGCAGCCTTATATGAACTCTGGTGGATGACACAGTTGATAAAGATGATAGGAAGCAGTAATAAAAGGAGTTAAATGGTTGATAAGTTTCTAGAATTTCGTAAGAACTGCTTTCATTATTCATTAACAGCCAAAGTAAACAACTAGAAGACTAACAATGAAAATGAACAAAAGCTTTAGACATCTGAGAAGACGAGATTTAAAAGTTAGTGTTCATGTTAATAAACACTAACATTATAATAAATACCAAATAAAAATAATAATAACTGTCTTCTGTATGTCAGTGTGTTGGTTTAACCCTTTCCAATTTTTCCTAATAGTAGTTATCATCCAATACCTTTAGTTAATCAGTACTTTATAAATGTGTGTGATGGTGGAGGACCATTAAGGGGAACATCTGGAAACAGGCTTTGATGGCCAGATTTGAAGCAAGATTGAAAGTTTATCAAATCCTGGTTACCCTCTTGCAAATTGAAGCCCCAATTTTGCTTCTTCAGGTTAAAACAATTAAACCACTTCAGTTTTCATGCAACCTAATTCTTTACTAATGACTACAGTTTGTATATTTTTCAGATATCTGAGGTTCAAGCAGAGGAGGGAAGACTGTCCAGACATAAGAGCACAGCATTGATCTGAATGTGGTGATGGAGCTGTGTTAATTCTGATGTGTTAAATCTGATCATATCACAAAACATCTGTGTATGGATACATAGCCCACCTACTGCCAGAGCTCCAAGACCTACATGTTCTTTACACATTTCTCTTGAAACCAGCACTAAATATTTGACAGTGGTCAAGCATAAGAATCTGAGTCACCTGGGCCAATTTGTGATGTCTGTAAATAATTTTTAATGCAAAGAAATCACTTTCTGTCTATTTTTACTTGAAAATGATTAAGTAGAGTTGTAAGTAGAGAGTATCTCCAGATACATTTCTGTATTATGAGTGTATTTTTAAATAGTACATTTGTATTGTATGAAAATAAAGTATAAATCAAGGTGTGTAATAATGTAAAGTAATAATTATATCATGTTAAATGTATCATTGAATTGAAATATGTCAGCAGAAATGTTTGATTCCCTTATCTTGTCTGCTTGTCTACATCTGTGTTGTTGTTGTTGTTGTTTTTGTTTGTTTGTTTTTTTGCAAAGATCCTTGATCATCTTTTCGGATGCCTTCAGCTCAGAGATCATGAGATCTGGATGTTTTTTGCTGTGAAATAGAAAGCATCATAAATACATGGGTAACTGCAGAGGCCCTTGATTGTACTCAAATTGTCCTGCAGGGGGCAGCATGTCATGTCTGACATTGTGTTATAGTGTAATGATATTAATAGTAGTGATAATTGCATCCATCTGGTGTCAAATTAAAAGTGCATCAGTCTGATAATTGCTAGCAGGAGTCCATTTCTAATTCAGTGTAATTGATGGTGGTGGGTAATGATGATGGTCACATAGCTGATGGTCTTAAACACATTAAGAGGGCAAGAAATGCAAGCCATTGCTAAAATAACTCTAGATGTATTTATTCATAGTTTAGATGACTTTAGTATTAATCTACAATGCAGAATATTTTTAAATCATGAAACACCACTGAATGTCCAGAAGGTGTCCAAACTTCTGACTGGTACTGTAAATGCAATGCAAATATTTTCTGTTACAAAGCAATGTGCTGTGACTCATTAACCATGTCCTTAGGGTCACTGTTTATCTGTCACTCAGGCATACCAGCACAACTGCAGCATTAGAGAAGTGGACTTCAGCCTCAGTGGTAGCTAGTTTAGAGGGCTGATGTGCACACCTATCCCCCAACTACTACTTGGGCATTGCAGCAGGTGGCTGCTTATACATACCGTGTGTGTGTGTGTGTGTGTGTGTTCTCTACAGTATTTCTTCTTCAGAGAGAGCTAACAGAACCTCATTATGAACAAATTGTTTTAGAAGCCTAATTAATTTTAGACTATAATAAGAAAAAGATATATAATGTTGTGTGACAACTTGGACTACACAACTTCCATAACAGTTGAGCCCAGTCTGTCTGGTGTGCTTTATATGGGAATCAGTGCAGCTTTTTAAGAGACTGTATTTTTGTAATTCATGTATCTCACACAAGATGGAGCTCTTGCTAGACTTTTATAATCAGGATTAGTGAACTTGAAATTTTATCAGAAGGTAACTTTGTGCTTCATTTCTTTAATATTAAATTATATTATTATTTTGCTATTATTACTACTAGCTAGTTCCTTTTAGCAGTTAAATGGAATCAAGGAATGTTTTGATGACTTTGTACTTTGCTGAGTATTTTCAGTACTATATATACATATATAAAGAAGGTTGTGGTGTAAAGCAAAGCATCTCAAAATGCACTGTTATGATGTTAAAGAAATGTACATTTCTTTAGTAGCTTATGAGTGAAGCAGCCTGTAATCCAAAGACTATGAGTTCAAACCCCAAAACTGGTGCACAAGAACAGGAAATGATGTCAGTTTTTGATTTGCCTAATTAAGTCTGAGTTGAGTGAACCTGAAGTTGAATAAATGTTAAAAAAGGTGTGCAGTAAATTACCTGCAGATTTTACGTTGGGCTCTCATTTGTACATTTTTACAGTGTATTGGCTACTTTATGTTACAGCACATATATACCTCTTTGCCATTAATTGTTTTTACATTACATTACATTACATTGCATTTAGCGGACGCTTTTGTCCAAAGCGAGTTACAATAGTATAAAAGTACAAATGCAGAAAAATACTGAAGTTAAATAATTAACATTTGGATATTGAATGCTGAGTGCATATCAGTACTCATGGGGAGTAGTTGAGATCACTAGAGCAGGTGCTCTTTGAAGAGCTCGGATTTTAGGAGTTTCTTGAACTCAGTGAGGGACATCTCTGCTCTAGTGGTGGTAGGCAGCTTGTTCCACCATCTGGGAACTACTGAGGAGAACAGTCTGGATTGCTTTGTGTGAATGTTAGGCAAAGCAAAGCGACGTTCAGTGGAGGAGCGCAGCGACCGGGCAGGGACATAAACTTTTAGGAGCGAGTGCAGATAAGAGGGAGCCTGCTCTGTCATCACCTTATAGGCGATCGTGCAGGCTTTGTGTTTGATCTGGGCAGCAGTAGGAAGCCAGTGTAGCTCAATGAGCAGTGGGGTGACATGTGCCCGTTTTGGATGGTTAAAAACCAGACGTGCTGCTGCATTCTGGACCATCTGTAGTGGTTTAATAGTGCAGGCTGGGAGGCCTGTTAGCACAGCGTTGCAGTAATCGAGGCATGAGATAACCACAGCTTGTACCAAGAGTTTTTATACATACATACATTTTACATTATGCTTTGAGAGAGTCATTGACTTTTCTATTTGGCCAAAGTGCATCAGTTGGATAAAAAACACGTATAATTTCCAACACATCATCTGGGTCACTTCTGGGCATGTTCATTGTGGTACTGAGCCAGATCAGTGTCCTTTACTTTAATAGTCAAATTCAGAAATCTGCTTGTACTGTATACACTTTTGCATGCAGTGCGTGGATAATCCACCAGGGGGCAAAAACATGTATCTGATTTCATACATCAACTATTTCTTATTTGTTTCACTCATTTGAATACTTTGTATATTAATATAGTAATAAACATAAAATAATGTATCATTTAATTATCACACTGATGATGAAGAGACCTTAACATCTCAACCACGTATCACATATGATGCACTTGGCTCCGTAGGATAAAGTAGCTTTTTACTAGTACTTCTAGCAATGTCACTAATAGTACAGAAAATATTACTTTACATACTACAGAGAAAAAACTCTGGTTTTGGTCTGTTATGACTGTTGGTCCTCAGTTACCTTGGAGACAATGAGTCTCAGTTTCTCTTGCAGCCTCTCAATCCATTATTTATCTTTAAGCAGGTGTGTAACCTGCGCCCACATGGAAAAGCAATTTCCTGAGTGTGAGACGTGGAATTATTGATGACGATACTTGACTCCAAACAGACTTTATCTGGGAGGAATAAATAGGAGAGTGCAGATCCTTATAGACATGCTAAAATGGTCTGAACTGTGTTATTGAACAAAAAAAGAGCCTGTATATACAGACGCTGCTTTTTTCTTCACTCTGTCTCACTTCAGGGGATTCCAGAGACATCCTTGAGATCCAAGGATAGTTTAAATGGAACTAACAGTGCAGCTAGATAAGAGTTTGATCAGCAGACTGTGTCAGCAGTCTGTTTAAGACCAAGGGAGATTTATCAGCCTATTGTCCGGGCTCCTATTTGTCCAAATGCCCCAAGTTCCACCTATTTTCACAAATGTCTGCAAAGACAGAGTGCAAAGAAACATACCAGTCAGAAGTGTTTACAGTGGCAGTGATGGGAACCAGACATGCACAGAAAGCTGCTTACTACACAATATTCTTATAAATGTGCCTGTTGACTTTGTTTGGAGGTTTTCACAAATGGATTTGGCCTAAAATGTATATTTAAAAATCCTTGAATGGCAGAGAGGTAATGTAAAGCAAAATAGTAGCTCATACACTGTCATTTTTAAGCCTGCCCAACTTTGAAGTCATCTTACTGCACTGCTTTTTTACGGTAATCTGACATTCACCAACTCAGACTTCTTAGTTTAGTCAACTCACTTAATTAGGCAAATACAATATAACATGTTTTATCCAGCTAGGACTCCTTTCATCATACCGTGACATCATTTCCTTCTTTGGGGATCTAGTTTTGGGGTTTGAACTTGGGATCACTGGGTGAACGGGCAGAGAGCTGCTCCACTCTTTGTTGCAGTGATGGTGCAGCTGTCTGAGTGTTGGTCCCTTGACCAGGAGATCGTGAATTCAAGCCCTGCTGATGAGACAGCTGTTTATAACTGGGAGCCCATAGTGGGAGAAGTCTAGTGGTGAAGGAAAAAGTCACAGATAGCAGCAAAGTTAATTTAAAGTATAATTGGTAGCACTTCATGGCAAAGCTCAGTAACTGTCTGTTTAATGGTCTAACAGTAAACATTTTCTTTTTAAACTTTATCAGACGTGAGTCTCCATCCTCTTGTGGCTTCTTTCAGACCAAACATCTGTCAGCATCAATTTTCCAAACTTCTGAACTTGTTCTTAATGTGTGACAGAGGATGTTTCCATTCCATACTCTGTTGTTTACTCTCAGACTTGTAGTGATGAATATCATCACCAGTAATGATTCTTTTAAAGAAACTTTCATCTTCTTTACAGTATTACTACACATATGTGACCCGGCCAGAGAAAACCAGGTCAAAGTCATTCTTTTTTTTTTCAAAAACAACAAAACAATGAATTTAAGTTTTGTTTTTGATCAAAATATGTACTAAAATAGATATCTGAGACTATTATCTTTCATTTACAGCAATAAAACTGAGTGGCTAATTTTTGCCGCTAATGTGAGTGACACGATATCTCAATAAGTTAAAATACAGTAACTTTGGGCTGGTTTTCCCTGCCGGGGTCACATATAGTCTGCAGATGTCCAAACACATCTGGAACGATCACTGCACGCTGCTCTTCTTTTGTGCAAATCATCATAAGTTTTTATTGCACTGCAGTCATAAATTAATTTACACAATACAGTCAAACCTGCACATTAGTTACTATGATGACATTGACCTAGTACAGAAAGCATTGATAAGACACTGTAGCCAAGAAAAAAATTGTATACTTCTAAAGAGTGGATCATTTTTGACATCTGAGTAAAGTGTAAACATGTGTAAATATGATGGGTTACTTTAAATAGTGTAATTTTCCCAAGACCAGCTGTGTAAAGGGAGGTTGTGCAGTCAAGACTGTCCAGTCAAGACCTTTGTGGAGTCCAAATTTAGATTCTTTAGTTTACAACTAGGCTTGGTGTTTAGCACACTCACCTCTCAGAACTGGGGTCTTGGGTTCAGATTGCCATTACAGTGGAGTTTCTATGTTCTCCTCATGTGTACAGGGCTTTCATCTGGGCTTTTCAGTCTCCTCCCACAGTCCAAAAACATGGAGGTCAGGTGAATTGGGTACTCCAAATTGTCCTAGTGTGTGTGTGTGTGTGTGTGTATATGTGTGTGTGTGTGCGCCCAGTGATGGATTGGCCTGTCCTGGCTACAATTAAACTAGGGTAATGGCCTGCCTTGTACTCAATGAGGGGTTATTGGAAATCACCACAACTGTGAACTGGATTAAGTGGTTAAAAAGATGGATGAATAGATAGTTTATAAATGGAGCTGTTTGACTAACATTTTTAACAAAACGCTAGATGGATGGATGGATGGATGGATGGATGGATGGATAGATGTGCAGTATGTGATATGTGCATATATGAATAGACAAAGTGGCAGTGCATAGAAAAGTACATCAATCAACCAAAAAATAAAACAAAGAAGGATTAAAGGATGAAGCTCAGAAACACAGATAAACTAGTAAAAAGTTAAAAGAAGAACTGTAAAAAGGTAGCTGTGCTGCTAGAATGGATCCATCTTGGATCGGCATTAAACAAACGTAGAAGATCAGTCAGTAAAGTGACTTTATGTAGTAGGCGTTAAAAGCCCTGGTTCCTATATCATCAACACTGTCTGTGTGTTTTTAAAAAGGTTTATTTAGAAACAGTTCACAAAAACCACCATCCAGAGGTTTCATTTGCATTGTATTTTCAGTACTTTATTATCCTCAGTGATGAAGGTAGAGTTCATAACAGAAACCCCTGAGTGTGTGTGTTCTGTTAGTAAAACAGAAAACATTAAATATTAATATGTACAGGCAAGTACAAGTAACCACCTGTCATTCAAATATGCTGTAATGTGTCTCATTCTTACTGTGTTCATATAGTCGTCACAAAACTCTCGTGAACATGACTTAAAGCTGAATATTTACAACTGCTCCAAACTACAGAACAGATTTTAAAAGTCCATATTTACATGAACTTTTTACAGCAATAGCTTTACAACTATTAAAGTTAGACTTTTAAGGCAATTTATCTGTAGTAAGTGTAGTGGGCAGACAGCCGCTGTGGTCTGGTGGTTAGGGATCTAATCTTGTGACCGGAAAGTTGCCGGTTCGATCACCAGGAAGGTTATGACTGAAGTGCCCTTGAGCAAGGCACCTAACCCCCAACTGCTTCTCGGGCACTGTGGATAGGGCTGCCCACCTCTTCAGGCACGTGTTCTCACAGCCTAGTGTGTTCACTAGTGTGTGTTTCACTGCACTGATGAGTTAAAGGCACAGTATGTAATATTTTGGGTTATCTTTTAGCAGAATTTAAGATAATCACTAATAAAAATGATTAAAAACACATCTAATCATTATAAACTAAGAAGTCGTTTGATTATTTTACCTTAGAATAAGCTGTTTATATCTACATTGGTCGCGGGTCGAACACCAACTGAGGCCGCCATGTTGCATTGCCATGTTTCTACAGTAGTTCGAAAAGGACAAACGAGGCTAGCAAAAACCGTTTGTGTTGTAATGATGAATTGGCCACTCAAATTCGATGGCACTGTAGCTTTCCTTTACCGTTGGCTGACATAAACCAGGAGAAGAAGAAGAAAAAACATATACCTCAATAAGAAGAAATACACATATACACATATACCTCAATAAGAAGAAATACACGGAGGAGAAGCAAGAATAAAGGATTTTTGGTTTATTTGTTAAGATGGCGGAACATTCTTATGCTCGTCTCAGACAGTGGCTGTTTACCAACACAGAGTTTGTACACCAACCTTCACTGACGTAGATTATTCAGCCGCCCCCTCTGGTTTTCCCGGACTGCTGGTTACGGTTCGCTCGGAAGAGCTGCCGGCCGGTGAGCTGGAAGGCCGAGTCCGGCATGCTCTGGTTCAGCCATGTTTCTGTGAGACAAATCACCGCACAGTTCCTCATCTCCTCAGAAACACTCATCCTCAGCCGCAGGAGGGCCAGCTTGTTGTCCAGACAGCGGATGTTAGAGAGGAAAAGAGATGAAATCGGGGGATGTTTTTAGCGTTAGCCTTGAGCCTGGCTAGCATGCCATCCCGTTTGCAGCGCTTCTGCCGCCGGTGTCATCTTCTCCTCCCGGCCTGTGTTCCACTCCAGCGGGCCGGTGTCTGGAGAAGCCGTAGTCTGCCCAGCTCAGCCCGAACGTTATTATCCAAAGTTGCTACTTCTGTGGCTAAACTGTCTCTTTTCTGAATGAGTTCGGTTCGGCTGTAACTCAACCGCTGAGGGCGAATGAATTCAGGATCAGAACCGATATAAACCGACATAAAAACTACTAAAACTGGGTAGCTAGGAGCATGAGAAGCCCCTGCGCAACTGTGCGCCGCCGTCTTGCCGTGAAAAAAAAAGTTTGATGTGTTTACTTTGTTATAATATCTTGTCTTTTGTACAGAAAACAGCTAACATTTACAATAGCTACTGAAGTGCAGAAAATATGTTTCGTCTGCATTGTAGCTATGATAATTTTACATATTACATTTCCTAAATTTCTAATTAAAATTAATCTTACCACTTGACATATAAAGCTACTATTAGACAAATATTCAACTATTTGGGAGACATATATTAGACTATTCGGGAGTATCAAAGATTTGACACCTTATGGCCACCGTAGAGACTTATTTGTGTTTGGAGGGGGGGCTGTGGAAATAGTTTTCAGTTGGTTGCAATATGGACACTAAACCATTAGATGTCGCTGGAAACTACATACTGTGCCTTTAAATGTGGAGGTTAGATTCAATCACACTGAGAAAAAGAAACATGTTCTCCTCACCTCTTTGTAATAGCTAAGCAAGTAAATATTTAAGCACAAAAAACCAAAACATAAAATAAGACGGTGGTTTCTTCTTTCTTCAGTCTTATCGGCTAATAAGTTAATTTAATATTTCCCTCGTCTTGCATTTTTTAATTTTTTTATCTACTTAGTTATGCATTTCAGATTTATTTATCCCTTTTGTTTTTCTTTTCATTGCTCTATCTATCATGTTTGTTAAATTTGTTAAAAACTCTTGACTAATCCCGTAACGAAAATGAATCAGATATTCGGCTCGTTGAAAGAGGTAGTTTCAAAGAATCGGTTTGATAGAACTGATTCGACCTCCTGTGGTCGCTCTTAGCTTTCATGTGAGCTCTTATCCAATCATGGCGCAGTTCGTGTCCGCGACGTCCAATCAGTGCGGATTGCTGAGTCCGCCTTAGGGCTCTCCGCCATTTTGTCAAGGCTATAAGAAAACTCATCCGAGCAGCAGAAGTTCCTGATCAGAGCCGAAGTTCCTCTTTGTGCAATGGACGGGTGAGTGGTACCTGTTTCCCCTACTTCATTTACAGCTACGTCTGTTGTTTATAAGATGTGGACTTTTTACACAATGTTCTCTGTTAGACAGAGAAAAGATAAAAGTTTTTGTTTGTGTACAGGTTAGTTGAGGTGTGAAAACGGCCGTTAGCGTGCACGCGCACTCTCGGGTTGCGATGGAAACAAACGGAGAGTTTTCTACGCTGCGCTGCTCTGTTAGCGTTTAGCCCGTGTTCATGTTATTTATCTATTCTTAATTTTAATACTTTTTGAACATACCGTCGACCATATTTTACAGGATTCCCTTCCTTATATTGCTGGTTTATTAACTTTCTTGTTAATCTGCTGAGAAACCAAACTTTTCTGCAGTGTTAGCTTTAGCCGTTAGCCCGTTTAGGTTCTAATTAGAGCTGCTACTCCGACCACTTGTTGCATTGTAGTTCCCTTTTAAATTTGATAAGAAATACTGAATGAATTACAATGAATAACCTTATATGGCACTTGCTATTAAATGGCTTTATATATATATGTGTGTGTGTGTGTGTGTGTGTGTGTGTGTTTTTTTTTTTTTTTTTTTTAATTATTATGGCTTTGACATATTTTTTTTTGTCTTCCCAGCCGCCTAGAGACTGAATTGTATCCTATGGGATCGAGTTACACAGAATTAGAGTAAGTCTCTGTTTTTACAGTTTGAAGTAACATGTTCTAATTGAGAGTGTACTATTTTTCCCAGTTTATTTTTACAGAACCTGGAAAATAAATTTTGGTAGACTAGCCCCAACTAAAAGCTAGGTTACTTCTTGCATCAAGAATTATCAGTACTCAAATTTGGCAATCAGTTACATGATCTAACTTTCAACACTTTGTAATACAAATAAGCTGCACCAATTTAAGGCTTTTTTGTTGGCTGCTGAAGAGTTCTGTAAATACCAACTTGTTTTGGCAAAACTTCCTATTGGTGAGTTTATCTTTTTAACCAGTCAGTGGCCTCAATTATGTTACATAGGTAGTTCATTGCAGCTTTATACACTCTGCAAGATTGAAGCTGATCTATTTTTGTATTGATCTGTTATTAAATGAGCTGTTTTGTTTCTGCAAAAGGAACTCTTCGGCCATTACGTTTTCTGTAAGGAGATCATGAGAAACAGGATGTGGGAGTTAATCTTCAACCAGTGCCTGGCCCCAAATGCCACTCATATTTCTAGCTTTGAGGGAGATCTGTGGGAAAGAAAAATGGGATGCAATTTAGGCTACGTAATAGACTCTGGTTATTTGCAGTGGGAAAATGTTAACAGAGCTATTTCATTTTTGCTGCTGTTTATAAACCTCTTTGGTCCAAGTGAGAAGTTGGCACTATACTTAAATAACTTACCATTTTTGCAGATGGTTATTTAAATATTTAAAGCCTACTATTCACATGACCCTTCACTTGGCATTAATCGGTGAAGTCCAGTTTTGCTTAGTTTACTTTTTTTTTTTTTTTTGTAAAAGTTATCACCACTTGACTTTGTCTGATTGTTTTTATGTTCTTCACAGTGTGGTCCATGACATTGCAGTTGGTACGAAGGTAAGCATGGCTTTCTCAGAGTAGGATCCTCTGTTTACTGCCTGTAAGGCTTATTGCTACACATTTGATTTGTTCACATGAACTCTGTCTTGGTAATCTTGTTCAGTTGCATTTCTATTGCTGAGGTGTATCATGTACTCTTACCCACTCCGGTTTAACCAACCTGACTTGTTTCACTTAGAGTTGAATAACGACTTGGTGGGGTTATTTGCCAGGGCTACACCTTAAGTAGTCATTGAATATCATATTACTCTATACTTTCAGCTTTTGCTTGAAATGGATTAAAATGGTGTGGTTATGTTCTGATGGCCTACTGTTGACACCTTGCATTGTATGTGTTTACATAAAAGCATTTTAATTTGTTTAACTTTTCAGCATTAAACTACCTGTACTGAAAGCATTAGCTTGTAAATGTTCCTTGGATCAACCTTCAAAGGTTACAATGACATGTGCATTCCTCTGAGGTCTTTCACCAAAGATAATCATCTATGGTATGTGAGTAGTAAGGGGGGAACCTACAACGTTCAGAACAAAGGAGCAATTCATGGGCCCTCTACATAGTTTTTGGGGCATAAGGTTATGTAAAATGGCACAAATGTAATGTTTGTTGTAGGACATTGTAATTTTTTTACTGTTTTTTTGCTTTCATTTCAGTTAGTTTGGTTTGGTGAAAGAGTAATTTCATTAGATGTAGGGCAGTTGTGAAAATAGGTACAATACCTCCCAAAATAACTTGTATATTACTTGAATTTGACCTGTATGTTGTGGTAATTTTCACCTGTACACTCAGCTGCTAGCATTCTGCCAGTTGGTTGTTGGCCTTAATGCTGTGAGGTGAATTTAATTTTATTTATTTATTTAAAGCATTCTTCAAAAATAGGGTTGGGTGTTGACACGATGACCTGAATAGAGCCTATTCATTACATGCAAATATGTTTGCCTCTCCCCTCTGTATATGCTCTTGTTTGCTCAACAGTGCTGATTAGAGACAAGGTGATTGGGGGAGGTGCTAATGGATCAGACTGGGGCTTGCTTTTTACTACTTGCCTTTTGTAGCATTTAATTTTGTTGTAAATCAGATGTGTACAAAGCAAAAATTCTGCTTTCCTGAAACGCTGAGTTGAAAGCAAGACACTCTGCTCTTTGTGGTTGGAGTAGTAAATCTTTGACTAGCTAGAACAGTAGGAGTAATGTACACCTGGCCCTGTGAAGACAATCGGGTTTGTGTATTCAGGCTTAGAGAGTCTTGGGTTGGGTTTCATTCACCTGCAGCCACAGGCACGTCTCCATGGTGAGCAAATGACAGTCAGGGCTGCTGTGGTAACAGCCCCATTCTTGGCTTGAATTGTTGCTGTCTCTTACCCTCCTCCCTTCCTCCACACCTTTCTAATCCCTTTAACCTGGTTTCACTTTACTCTCCAGTCTCCGCCTCAAAACAGTTGCAGATTCCTCTTGGCAGTACTCTTTGTCCTGTTGATATTTGAGTTTACTTTGTGCCACATCAAATTAAAAAAATAATTTAATTCAATTTAAATGTTTATTGTATGTTAATTACACTGTGACATTTCAAATGGTTTTTTCCCTCTAAGATGTGCGATCAGTATCAATTATAGCTCATGTAATCCAGAATTTTGTTGGAGCAAATACACTAACACAGTATCATCATTAAAAAGAATGAATGTTATGGTTTTAGCATTAAAATATGACGTTTTCACTTTAGAGATGCACTAGTATATTGGTTATAATTTGGTTAACTTTAAAAAATCAATTGCTACACTAAGATCTGCAGTGAACCTAATTAAGCCATTATAGGAAATTTCACAATTGTGATTTAATATAAAAGGTTCTATTCTTGAGATTTCCTGCATCTGAATTGTTTACCACAGTGGTGATGGGAACCAGATGTCCAAAGCTTTTAATGCCTCTAAAAGCTACCGCACAGGATATCTTCACATGGATGTTGCTTTGCTATAAATTTGTTGATTGGGTGCTTGCAGGATTTTTTAAAGGTTTTAAAGAACAGTTGTGTTTATTTGTATTTTTTTTTTTTTTTTTTTTTTTTTTTTTTTTTTTTTTTTTTTTTTTTAACCTGCTTTGAATTGTAACACAATGTTCAACATGCACATAGCC
>BRDA01001653.1:11031-33412 GCA_036984385.1 Crenuchus spilurus | reverse complement strand
TGTTGATGGTTGAGGTAGTATATTTAAGTTTTGTACGTTAATGCCCAGGGTCAAAACTAAGTCTAGGGTATGATTACAGTAATGTGTGGGTCCTATACCCAAATATTAAGTTGAGGGTGCCAATAATTTTGTCTGGCCCATTTTTGGAGTTGTGTGAAATTGTCAAATTTGCCTTTTTTTTCTTTGTTTTTTTGTGTTGTTCCAATACACACAAAGGAAATAAACGTGTATAACAAAACGTGTAATTGCAATAATTTTCTGGGAGAAATACTTCATTTTCTGGAAAAAAATCAGGGGTGTCAACACTTTCGGCCATGACTGTAGAATACACTGTCTCAACTCTGCAGCTGGACATATTGGACCATACCCTGAGATGCAGAAGCAGCCACAGGTTGCCTAATTAGATTAAGCAAGAGGCTTTCCTGCGCTAATCATTTAGCGAGCCTTTTCCTCTGATGAAGACTGCACTGCAAGGCTGTACGCTGAAGGTCAAATCATTTTCATCAAAGTGAAGGAATATTTGTTGTCCTTTAGTCTAATCCTTGTGCTGTTGTGATGTGAAGTAATGTCGAAGGGCCTTTGGATCGAAAGGCCTGTCTTTGGAGGTTTCTGGAGCTGCTCACTGGCTGGACTGGCTTAGCTGCCATCTTTTCTGACCGTCTCCTTTTGCAGGAACGGATATAGAAAGCTACTTTGTGAGTATTGCTACTGCGTTTTGCACAACAAAGCAATTCAGCAATGATGATTTTGGCATTTTGGTTGCAAATTCCTTTTTATTTGACTGAATTATGCTTCACATAGTAGATTCTTGGATTAAGTTAAATTAGTAAATGGAATATATGGTTCATGCTAATGGTGAAATTGTGTAAATAAGTGAAGGAAGTGCTTTCTTATAACTTATTGACTACTGTACACTAGTGCAAACGAGGTGAGATGTCGTTCTCCCTTTAGATCACATTTGTTCAACTTGACTGGAACTTATTGTGATGGCCATGACCTTTGAGTTGACTTTAGGTGCGGCTGGCTACCTTTTGTAGTTTCCATGTTAGATTCATCTGAATCTTGCTGCTTCAGGCCCAAGCTCTCTTCAGTGCCTCTGGGTTTAATACCTCTTCAGTTAGAGCAGAATTTACCTTTGGTATAAACTTTTTCCATCTGAATTAAGTTTATATGTCTTGTCGTAAGCTGATCACGTCTTGAAGAGGAGGCTCGTTTTATGTAATGGAACTAATTTTAGCCTTGCGTGTCTTAAATGGTTTTGGCAGATCTAACCTCCTGAAGCTCCGGCGGAAAAGCCGACTGTCATTTTGCATGCTTGCTCACGTCCCCCCTAAAGATAGGTGACATACTGTTTATGATTCTCGCATTGATTGACCATGGTGTCGCTTGTGTTTGTAACAGAAGAACAATTCTCCGTCACTTGGTGTGAATGGTCAGGCAATAATTTTTTAGATTTTAAAGGCTAAAGCCTTGCAGAGTAATGCCAACTTTTGTAAATTCTAAATAAAGAAAACATGACCTGTGTCCCATCTAATTAAGCAAAAAATTTAACAAGTGCAAGAGGTTGCTGATGATATGAGTGGTCAATATATGGAAAATATATATGCATATTATAATTAGTGCTGAATATAACACAGTTGTGAAAGCGTAATTTTGTAAAAATGTAAACGGTCATTTTATCAATTTCACGTAAAATTAATGCATTTCAAGCAAATTTTGTTTTGGCTTCTGGCTTGAAAATTCAGAATCTGTGTTGGAATATTTCTTTTGGAGTTTGAGCAAATTACTATTTAAGCAGCATCAACACTGAAACAGAGGCATGACATGTCACTTAATGTGTAACGAATATTAAAAATGACATTTTACCTATTTAAATTATGAACACAAACTTTTTCATGATATTCAGATTTTTGGAGATGCACTAGTATAATATTCAATACTTATTTTGATAATTTAAAACGGAACGCAAATAGTGCCGGGTATTTCCATTGTTCTGGGTTTCAGATACTGGCTGCAGTAAATCCAATTAAATAGAGCTAATTATGCTGTCTTTTGTAACCTGTTGCACATTGTTCTGCAATGTTCAAAATGGCATATTGCTACTTTATTTATTACCATCATTATAAATATAATTATATAACCCAGACTTAATGTTCTACCAAAAGAGGCAGATTTTTTAACGGTCAGTAACTGTACTGTCTGTTTTTCTTTCAGATGTAGCCTGGTGTGCACCTAAACATCCTGGCTCTTCAGTGAACCTGATCAAACCAAGATGAAAAACCACACACAGATGCACACAGGCATTACTGTTTACATGGACCCCATTAGCCTCTTGGAATCTTTTTTTCTGCACCCCTGAGTAATTAGATGTTTATGGAAAATTCTGGATTTTGCCACTGAAGATTTTGCTTTCCCTGAGGGAAGCCTGCTCGCCGCTGTTCTGTGGTGTGCTGCAGAGGAGACATGGCCCGAAACTCTTTTCGTGGGTCCAAGTACAAGGCGGACGCCAACCACGATGCCGATTTCGGCTGCACGCTCAAAGAGCTGCGAACGCTCATGGAACTCAGAGGGCCAGAAGGATTACAGAGAATCCAGGAATGTTATGGAGACGTTCAGGGACTCTGCTCCAGGTTAAAATCTTCTCCCACAGACGGTAAATATAGACCACTTTTGTTCTCAGTTGCCTCAAAGCTGAAGCATTGATTTCTGCTGGTGTTTCTTTGGCGTCTGGGTTTTTTCATTATTAATATTGCATGGAAACTTAAGCTCAACATTCTCTGCACTGGAGCATTTGATACTTGTAGCTAATAATAATAACTCGGCCTTTAATATTTTGTAGTGTGGGAGAGTCTAAAGGAACTCTTGAGACACAATACAGTGGAACATTGTGGTTCGTTTGCCCTGGTTGTCGTACGGTTTGGTTATTGTAGACATTTTTTTTCTGGGACCCACTCATTCATCGTTCATTCTGACTTAGATTCTCAATGATGATGCTCAACACAAACTAAAACATGTCACACTAAAGCAAGGGTGCTAAACAAATAAACGAAAACAAATAGTGGCCGAGAAGGGGTGTGCAAAACAAAGGCTGCCAGCTGGACCACACTGGCACACTCTTAAACGCAGTGTAAACCTGTATGAGTGATGCTAAATGTAAATTTTTAAAAAATTATTTATATCATTTTCTGTACATAAAATTATAATTATTCTATATAAATATCGAATATTCTGAAAGTAAGAACTAACTGGCTATTTCATGTCATGCATAATAATGACACATGAGTACATGTCGCTGGCTCATTTAATGATCAATTTGCAGGAAAAATCTACTTAAATATAAAGACTGTGTGCCCAGTAAACAAAAGAACTACAAGGTTCCATCCTTTTACTTAAGTTTGGCACGGAAATGGTGGAGAGACAAATTCAACAGAAACGGTCAAATGACAGATGCAACAGAATAGATATTTGAGGACTAACAAAGTTACAAAGCATGTTCTCTACGGATACACAGCAAACACAGGGTATACCCAATACAACATACAACAGCATATTCTTTCTTCTGAGAGAGAAATCTGGACTTCTGACTTAAGACTGAGTCTACTTATTTGCCTTGTGCTGTCTGAGGCTAAATAAAATAAATGGTGTCTCACTTTCTCTGCCAGTTGAAGGTGTTTTTAAACAAGAAAAGCCTTTTCTGAATGTCAAAAAATCACTTGCAGGGCTGCTTGGACATACACACACTTGTGCTGCCTTTTGTGTTGGGGTGTGTATTTCTAGCCATTCAGTGCAGAAAGAAGCCAGATATGACAACACTGTTAGGAAGCTAGAAAATACAAGGGGCTTTTACTTGTCTGTCTGGAGTGTCTTTTTAAGAAAATAAGCATGTAGTACCACATCAAAAAATAGAATATTGTTTTTGTTTTTCATTTACATTTATTACATGTAAATTGACATGTTTTAAGCTTTTTTTTTGTTTTACTGCTGATTAGTTTGACTTATAGGTCATGAAAATCAGAATTTCAGAATTAGAATTTAATTTTAAGTTTGAGTACATTACTATTCACACAGTATCGACTTTAAAAACAAAAAGGCTTGAAAAATCTCAGTATGTGCAATTAATATAAAATGAGGTGGGTTTTTTTTTTTTTTTTTTTTTTTTTTTTTTTTTTTTTTTGCTGGATATTCACATTTTTGGTGTTGCAAAAGTACATATAGAAGTGAATCCACAGGCAGTTATCTTGTTTCATGTTATTTTTATTGGTCACATAGAAGCAGTGCAACAAAACCCCAGTTTTTTCAATTTTCCAATACTCAAATCAATGACTGTAGTCTGTATCTAGAGCTCAATTACCCACTTACTATGTAGACAATTGGGGAAAAATATTACATGCCTTTTATTTTGCTTTTTAAAAGAGATGGTCATATTGTTTCCTACTTTTCATGAACATTAATACATATTTCAGCCATTTGTAAGTGATTTAAAAGAGAGAAATGTGTTTATTATACAAAAAAAAATTATATATATTTTTATTAAATCTACATGGACCACAATTGGTGTGCCATGTCAATAAAATTCATCCATCTATCCAGTCCTTTTGAAATTTAGATTTTCAAGGCCCTGACTGATATGCTTGCTTGTTTAAATATAATCAGTCAGTAGAAAAAGACCAAATAATTGTTAATAAGCCAACCTTCCTACAAAAAGTGCAAGATTACTGCAGATATGAGCAAGATGTTCACAGTTTTGCTATAAAATCATATTAATTCATTTTTTTGTGTTTTTCTCTACTCTCTGAGCTTCATATTTAGACCAGTGGATCTACAAATGATTTTGGTATACTCATCTCAAATCGTTTGTCTAACACCATGATCAGCTTATATTTCCCTAGATAACTCCAGCCAAACGTTGAGCGTGCCTCTCCATCCGGTATTTGCCTTATTTTTGGGCTCTTGGAAATTCACAGCATTTTTTTTTTTTTTTCCCCCTGTGCTGATCATTTTATTGTTTCACTTGAACAGTATTTCAAAAAAGACTGATTTTTAAATGAGCTGAATGTGGCAGAAGGCCTGATTCTCGGTGGCTGTAGACAGTGGACTGCCACGTTTTGTCCTGCTGTGTGCAGTAGCATGCTAGTGACAGGTGGGAGCAGATCGATTTACTGCATGTAATCCCACTCACCTTAAACCAGAGCGGCCTCTTCATTGCTCCGTTTCCCACTAATCTCTCAGGACGCTACATGCCTAACAGAGCTCCTGTTCTTTTCTGCGTTTATCCTCACTTGCACTGTTTAAAAATAGGAGTTCTATCATTAAGTTTTGATTTGACAATGTGTTGCACAATTTGAATATATTATCATCTGAAATATGTAAATAAAGTGTTAAGAATGTTAGAAGCACCACAATTTAGACGTTACAGATGAAAGAACAAAATCAGTGGCAAGACATGCTCAGTATGTCTTTAAAAATAAAATCTAATCTAAAACATGTAAATAGCGTGCGCACATTTTATTTATGCACTTATCTAACACAGTCCTAAAAATAAAGGCTCTTCATTGGCCCAATGTCCTGCCCTCAGTGCTTTTTGATTAACAGAAATGTGGACCTAAATTTGTGAGCAAATTTAAAATGGCTTAAAATGTGCAAAACACTAGTTTTATAATGTTCTAATTAGTGATTGATCAATATGGGTTGTTTAGTAGCTTATGCTGTTACAGTGCACCCTTGGTTATGATTTGCCCTGGTACAGTTTGGCAATCGGCAACTGTTTTTTGGGATATTTTGTCCCAGTTTATCTACTTGGTTTTCGTTGCCATGCCCGAGTGACTTGCTGCTAATTTTGTGAAAACTCTGTTTTCCCATCTATCCATGTGTTCACCACTCACCCACATATGTCATTCATTCTGGCAAAAACAAACAAAAAAAACAGAAGGCTTAAATCCATAAGATTGATGTTAAATGTTGATTTATCCATTTCATTAGTCTTTTGTATTTATTTCTCATTGTTTTCTGTATGTAAAACCAATTCTATATAACAGTTTTCTCAATATGCAAGTGTCTGTGATGGATTAATTGGATTTATATTATTTCTTATGGGAAATATTGCTTGTTATATCAGTTTCAGGTATCAGGCACTTTAGAATGAATTAATGACGAAAACCGCGATTTTTTTTTTCCCATTTGATAAAATCTAAATACAAAAAACTAAATTTGTTGACTTATGACAAAGGATAAGTTTCAGTATTGGTCTGTTCAGAGTAGGTGAAATTGCCACCATGGGGAGCTGTAGAATTGTTCTAGTATATATATTAATAATAATAATAATAAATAATAAAAAAGGTTAATGTGTTGTGAATTAAATAATAATTAAAAATATAAAAAAATAAATAATAATAAATAATAATAAAAAAGGTTAATGTGTTCTTCAGTTTTGGATGAAGCTACTCATTGACCCTGGGGAAAAAAAGATATTGGTCCATTGCTAGTACTGAGAGTAGAGGAAGTCCTGATACCCCATAGCTGATCATAGTGGCCCATTTAAACCTTAACTGGAACCGTGGTCCATAAAGATTTAAGAGGTCATGTAGAAGAGACATGAGATGCCAATCTGATGATAAAGCACTATGAGTAGTACTGATCATCATGTACTTGTTGTCGAGGTTTATGCAAAAGTTTTCCAATTAGATCCTGAAACTAATTTGCTTTATTTGATCATTACTTTTTAATCACCCGTTCTGTATGTTATGGCATGGGCAGCTCTAATTGTGCCCCTTGAAGCAGCTTCATAAAGATATAATCTACTTT
Source organism: Crenuchus spilurus (assembly GCA_036984385.1). NCBI lineage: Eukaryota > Metazoa > Chordata > Actinopteri > Characiformes > Crenuchidae > Crenuchus > Crenuchus spilurus. The sequence continues at coordinate 26,611 of BRDA01001653.1, read as the reverse complement.
TTATTAATTTGACTTATGAAAGAAGGTAGATTTCTTAAACTAATCTTAGCTGCATCCAACACTGAAGAACACATTAACCTTTTTTTTATTAATGTTTGTATGAAAAGATATCATTCATATTAGGTAGATTACTATTTTTTTTGTAAAATGCTTTGTTCATTTTGCTAGGGTGTTATTAAAGGAGATTGTAATCTTAATTAGAAATATAGCTGTAGGGTTAAAGTTGTAATAAACGACAAGGGAAAATAATTACTTTATTTCAACTCAAGAGGATTGCAAGTGTAAATAATAAAGCAAAATGTAACTGTAGGGCTGCAACATGAGAGAATTTGTATCGGAGTTTATAATAAAGTCCAACTAAACCAATTTTTTATTCTGTTGCTGCTCCAAACACTGAAGAGGAATAAAATGGTGGTTTCTAGACTGAATGTGAATTTGAATGGCACAGTATATAGCATTAGTAGATGAACTAAGGTTGTTTAAGGACAGGACTGGACTTTTAAATTGAAATTGGCAAGTGGCATTTAGATAAAGTTGGATAATTAGTTTCCCCATACATATATTCATGTATATTAAATATCAATGTTGAAACAAAAGGCTTAAAATGTGACTTGACATGAAATGAATATAAAATTACCCTTTTTGCATAAAATTATGCGAATGAACGCAGTTTCATAATAAAATTTTTGGAGATGCATTATACAGTACTGTGCAAAAGTTCAGGCACCCCTAGAAAGTTGCACCTAAAAGGCAAATTTTTGGGGAAGTGTTTATATGCTCAGAAAAGGCACCAATAATGGAACAAACCAATAATAAAATGAGTGGGAATTTTTCTAATGCACTGCTTGAACCCTTTCCAAAGCAGTAATTTTTGCTTCCTTGCATGTGTTGTGATTTTTTTTTGCAAGTAGTATATCGATCAAAAGTGAGCCCATAAAAAGCAGAAGCAGCATGCTGATGTAATGAAGATTAATGCTGCATGTAGTCTTTTTTGGGTCATCATGTTCTAGCATGTCCAAGATAAAGCGAATGGGAAAGAACAATTGATGTTTAGGATTGTAAATATTAAATGTGAACTGTAGGATAACGGCAGGTCACATTTTTTTTTTATTTTACAGGTACATTCTTATTTAAATAATTAATACATCACTTAGAGTATTAAGCAAATATAATAATTGTACATGTATTCAAACTGTTGTAGTGCCTTTTGTATAACGGGCCTCATCTCTGATGTACACCTGAAGTAAATGGCCTTTGTCCTTTTTATACATTTTTCGTTCAGATCATCAACATACAAACTCTTACATGAAATCAAGACCACCTATAATTTAGTTTAAAGCCTTCTGACATTGTTATTCAGGTTCAGGTGTAAACATCACTGTGCAGATGGACTGCTGTACTGATGATGAATGTCTATTAATATGACCCCGCCAAGGAAAACCAGGCCAAAGTCACTGGGCAACTTAATGAGGTATCGTGTCAATATTGTGTCTAGGGCTGCCACAAACGATTATTTTTATAGTCGATTAATCCCCGATTATTTTTTTAACGATTAGTCGACTAATCGGATCATGCACTGATTGAATATAAAACATACAGCTTATCGCACTAGAATATAGCTGCTATTATATAACCGTCATTAGATTTTGGCTATATGCTAACTAAAAATAAAAACAATTAAGACCATAGTTCATTAAACCTTTAATGAAATATGCAGCTTGTTGTAACAAACAATTATTTTACTGTTTAGCATAAAGTGTAAACGTAGCACTGAAACGTAACATTAGAAAACATTAGCATTGCTATTCAAACACATGACTGTTATAACGTTACAGAAAACACATGAATGTGTTCTAAGGCTAATGAATCAAATCGTCATCACTAATGTTCACTTTTACAGCTAAAAATATGAGTAAGCAGCAAGTTAACTCTCTGTTTACGCTAATTTTAGCAGCTAACTAGCAATTTAGCTTACCGAGATGACTGTCCCTCTTCATCATTGTCACAATCAGCCACAACAGGCTTCCTTTTCAGGTGCTCGTGCATCGCAGTTGTGCTGCCGTGGAAGTCAAGTTCTGCACATGTTTCTCTTTCATTGTCTTAAAATGATCCCACACTTTTGAGCTCCGTTGTCGGCTAGCCAGGATACCAGAGCCTGTCTGTATAACCACATGTGATGTCGTCCACGGCCTACCCCGGTTACCACTACTGCGCGTGTGCGTCAAGGACAGAAAGGCAGACGCAGCAGTTTGGAGAGAAAAAGAAAGTAAAAAAACAAACAAACAAAAAAACGATGCATCGACTATTAAATTAGTCGTTGACTATTTTAATAGTCAACAATCATGACTAGTCGACTAATCATGGCAGCCCTAAGGCCAAGTAAAAAAAACAATTGATCATCCCTGCCCGACCCTCTAAAAAGCACCCGACCTTTTTTTTTTTTTTTTTTTTTTTTTTTTTTTTTTTTTTTTTTTTTTTACACAAAAAACCGCGCCAAACACCCTAGTCTGGCCTAGAATCATTCAAATTTCGCATGCTTCCAATGACGTGATCCCAAATCAATTCTGCACACACTTCGCTGTCAATATGAATGGCCGGTCGTTTTTGTGATGCAAATCATGGCTTTTGTAGTGGCCAGCATCGTAAAAACACTGCAGTTGGCCAATAAAATTCATTTCATTTCCCTGTTATCTAATGAAATAAAATACAATGGATTATTTTAAGTACCGTAACTGTAATATAATAATTATCGCAGCGTGCGCACAGACTCACACACGGAGAAGCAGACGGAGAGGCCGGTTGTATAAATGAGACAGAATAACTTTACCAGAGACCAAAATAAACAATTACTTGTTTAGTTTTGAAATAAAAGTATCAAGTGTGTGTGTGTGTGTGTGTGCGTGTCTTTCTGTGAAACTGGCGCTGTGTTTTGCTGACGATTATTTTTGTGGCTTTGCCCTGAAGATGCCAATGGATAAAAAAACCTATCTAAAATATATAAATAAATACATTCTCTCTGTGAGTTTACGCTCACGGCTTTCCAACATGAAAGTACGACCAGACTAACTAAATGGACTAAGACACACATTAACGGTAACTAACTAAAACACTAAAAATAACTCATAGAGACTAGACTACAACTAACAATCATTACACATACAAAAATCCCCTCTTAAAGACCACAAATAATTACAAAATAGACCCCATAAACACACAAGAGAACTTTATGCAAATACCGTACGACACGCAGCCATCTGATTGGCCGACACCCCCAAGAGCCGCCACAATACTTTTCTACCATCAATCAAAAAAAAAAAAAAAAAACCTCCCCCCCGACCCAAAATTTTGGTGAAAAAGGATGATCACCAATTTTTTTTTTTACTTGGCCTAATCGTGTCACTCACTTGGCGACAAAACTTAGCCACTCTGTATTATTTCTGTAAATGAAAGATAACAGTCTCAGATATCTATCAGAGTACATATTTTGATCAAAAACAAAACTTAAATTCACAAAAAAAAGTTGTTTTGAAAAAAAAAGAATGACTTCCCTGGCGGGGTCACATTTGTGTAACTGGCAGATTGAACACTTCCCAATTTAATCTTTGGAGACGATAATAGCTCCGTCTCCTGTTCTTGATTGCTTGGTTCAGTGTGTTGGAAACTGATGGATCAAAAATGTGAGCCATGTGTTGGTCACCATGAGCTTCCTGAGCTGGATGGGGAGCAGCGTTCAAATATTTAGTTATTAGTACACAAATAACTAAAATAATGCATAGAATATGGAATTAGCCCAATGTTATTGTATGCATACATACTAAAGTCAAATCATATTTTGACAACCTTCTTGTATTTGCAGTCATTGTCCATTTGATCAGCTTCACTGATCATACAGGTGCACTTTGTAGTTCTACAATTACAGACTGTAGTCCATCTGTTTTGCTTTTTTAGCCTCCTTTTACTGTCTTTCAGTGGTCAGGACCCCACAATATCAGCATGGAAACAGATGATATTTGATTCACAGGTCCACAGTAGGTGTGTCTAATAGAGCGGGCATTAAGCTAACATAGTGTTTACTATCTCCAGCAGCTCTGCTGTGTCAGATCCACTCATACCAGCACAACATACACCAACACACCACAACCATGTCAGTGCTGAGAATGATGCACCACCTAAATAATACCTGCACTGTGGGGCTCTTAATCATTGAAAAACAGGGAGGATAACAAAGTATACAGAGAAATGGACTACAGTCTGTAATTATAGAACTAGAAAGTGCACCTGTATGATCAGTGGAGCTGGTGAAATGGACAATGAGTGTAGATACAGGATATGTGTATCTAATGAAGTAGCCAGTGAGTGCATTTTAGGGGTGGTTCACTGATTTTGAATTTTTAATGACCAATTTGTTTCTTACTTCTGGCAAATGTCAGTTTGTAGCCTTTTTCAATTCATTATTTACATTATTGTAGAGTAAATACAGTTGAGACAGTCATTACTAGATTAACTACATTAATTTCACAGTTTTTAAATAATAAAAAACAATTAATTTAAATAATTAAAAAAATAATAATAAATATTTGTCTATTTAAATATAATTAAATAAGTACTATATCGCAAAGTAACTGGCCGGTGATATGTCTACATGTCCAAATATTTTTGGACACCCCTTTGTTAATGCATTTAGCTACATTAAGTTGCATCCATTGCTGAGACAGATCTACAAATGCACACATGACTTGTCTAGTCCCTGTACAGAAGTACTGCAAATAGGACTCTCTGGAGCAGATAAACATGAACCTGTTCAAACAAGAAACGTGTTGGCACCATGTCTAATGCCAGGTGTGGAATAGAAAGTCTATCAATAGCTGTTTATATTGTTAATTTCATTTTATTTACAGTTTTACCATTTATGTTCACGTTTACGTGTGTTTAAAATTTTTTAATTTTTGAAAGACTTCGCTGAGCATGTGTCTGTATTTTCATAAAGGAGAACTCTTTTTGGATGCAGTATGTCAAAGTGAAAAGTTGTCATGTCATAAAGGAGGTCATTTACTGAAAAACGGATCTCATTCTAAACATTTTTATATATATAATTCTAGGTTTTTGCCCATTTTTATCCCCTTCCCAATGTGGTGGTAGCCAATTAGCCCATCCCCTCCGTTAGGCCTCTCCCCATCACTTTGCAATGTCCCTGACTCTAGGAGGGTGCAGGCAAGCACAAGCCTCCTCCGTTGCATGTGATGCAGCCACCGCCTCTTTTTGAACCACCGCTGATACACCGTCACTGGAGAGCCTAACACGCTCGGAGGAAGGCACACAGGGTCCCCAGCTCTGATTTGACCAATCAGTAGACGCCTGAGCCAGCGGACATTGCAATGTGAGAGAGAGAGTGAGAGCGCCATCTACCCACCCAGAGAGAGCACTGCCAATTTTTGCTCTCTTGGGCCCCGACTGTTGATGGCAAACAGCATGACCGGGATTCGAACTCATGATCCTTGGGTCATAGTGGTAGCGTCTTTGCCCGCTGAGCCACTCGGGGCCCGATTTTGATAAAAATTATCACAATTTTTTTTTTTCTCAAATAACTTGAAAAGGGTTGTCAAAAAGCCTATTATTACTATTAAAGTGTAATATAAACATGTGGTTTCTATTTATTTTAAGCCAATTTGCAGGACTGTAGCTGCAACCATTCATGAAATACTGATAATTATCAAAATTTTACACCTGACACTCTTTCTCCGTCCATATGGGTTTTTAAGCCCATATTATCTATATTATATACCATTCTAATTGGTTTTATGTATATTTTCATTTTTTGTGCGTACATAGCAGACATTTGGTGATATTTTAAAATTAACACTTTGCCCCCTACTAGATTGAAGCGTGTCGGACAGGATTTTGACAAAATCAAAAGTATTCACAAACTGCCAAAATAGCCTCCTAAGGGTTAAGGTTTAATTGTGTACCTTAAAGTGTTATTACAGTCACTTTTCCAAGAAATAAAGAGCAGATTTATATTTAATTTGTGTTTATATGCACTTTTAAAAGCCATAAAATAAATGTAAAAGTATGGACAGGATGACTGTAGTCAGTACAACTTTGCATCATTGATTTGCAACAAGTTATGGTTATGTCCCCTAAATAAAAATAATGAAAACCCGTGAAACGATGGCTCACCAATGGTCCATTACCTTTTTTTCCCCCTGAGTGTAAGTCTTTTCAGCATTGGAGTCTGAAATTATTTCTCTTTTGTATCTGTTGGTTTGATCATGTTTTATTGTATTGTGTCCTTTATAAAAAAAATTGATGTACCGATGTACACTTTTTTTTTTTTACTTTTTTTTTCTCTTTTAATTGTAATGATTTATCTTTTATATTTCTTGATTTGCAGCACTTTGAATAACTTGTGTATGAAAGGTGCTATATAAATAAACTCGCCTTGCCTCACGAAGACACCAAATGCCTGCTGTAACCTAATTAGTTAATTGGATTGACTACATTATATTGGCTGCATTGATTATACATTTAATCATCTAAGAACCTGTCTCTCTGCAGTTCCTTTTAGCCTGAGGAATTAAAGAGAACTTCAAATACTAAGATGAACTTCCTGGATCTCACCTAATCTGACAACCTTCTTATGGTCCGTCAGCTGCTGGCCAGTAAATTAAAGTGCTCTCATGTTGGACTTATTGGAAAAAAAATCATGCAGAAATTGGAGCTTTAAAAGACTAGGCTAGTCTGTCTATGAATTTGAGCAGTCTGCTTTCTTAGCTGGTGTACATCTCCACTGCTTGATCCATCACATAGATTTCTGATTTTTCCAGTGTGTGTGTGTCTCCTTCACCTCAGAGTGAAGTACAGGTGGAAAGTTATCTTTACTGTAACTTTATCTGTACCATTTGCAGTATTTTGTGAACAGTGATCATATTTCAAATGACTGACATGGAACAATAAACATGCAACGTTCAACTGTACCAGTGAATTTCCCCCCCAAAAAAAAAAAAAGATTTTTATTCATAATTTATTCATAAAGATAAATTCATTTATATTCATTACATGTAAAGTGACATTCAAGCTTTTTTTTTGTTTGTTTTAATCTTTTAATTTAAAATGAAATATTAGAATAATTAGAGATTCTGGATTTCTGATTTTCATGAGCTATAAAACAAAAAAAGGCTTGAAATGTCTATTTACATTAAATTTAATATAAAATTGACAGTTTGTCCTTTTTGAAAATAATTTACAAACTTAAAATGAACCTTTTTCGCAATATTCTAATTTTGAGATGCACTAGTAAAGTTCCTTCCCAGCAGGCGCAGAACCTCATTGCAATGGTGCATCAGTGTTGCAAGAATGTAGACGGTGCTGGAGAAACTGTCGTGAAAAAGAGGCTGGTCATTTACATATTTTTTTGGAACTGCCCAAAAATATTTCCTTACTGGACGGAGGTTAGAGATGTAATTTCTACAGTTTTGGAGTTGGACATACCAGGCAATTTCACCACTTTGTACCTGGGTTTTGGCCTGCTTGTTCCTTTAAATTGCCCAAAAAAAAAAAAAAAAAAGTATAAAAAAAGAATGTAGACAGTGTTGTCATAATGTCGCCGTGCTTGCTGAGTTACTGTAGATTCTGTAGTCAGTGTTGTTTCTGACATGATTTATATAATGACATGCATCCTCTTTTTCTTCCCTCCAGGATTAAATGGTCATGCTGATGATATTACAAGAAGAAAAGAAGAATTTGGAAAGAATTTCATACCTCCTAAAAAGCCAAAAACATTCCTTCAGTTAGTTTGGGAAGCACTGCAAGATGTGACTCTAATTATATTGGAAGTTGCAGCAATAATATCTTTAGGCCTTTCCTTCTATAAACCTCCTGAGGCAGAACGAGAAAGTGAGTACACCAAACATCCTAAACTGATCATAAACATTATATTGATTAATAACTTAATGGGTATTTCATTGGGTTTCCAATGAAATCTCAGACTAGTATGGGCTGACTGTGTTCTACTCTGCAGACTGTGGGAGAGCTGCTGGAGGAGTTGATGATGAGGGTGAATCGGAGGCCGGCTGGATAGAAGGTGCCGCCATCCTCTTATCCGTCATCTGTGTGGTGCTCGTCACTGCCTTTAACGACTGGAGCAAAGAAAAGCAGTTTCGTGGCTTGCAGAGCCGCATCGAACAGGAGCAGAAATTCACAGTAATCCGAGGAGGGCAGGTCATTCAGGTCCCAGTGACCGAGCTGGTGGTCGGAGACATTGCACAAGTAAAATATGGTAAATATATCCTACATCTCCACAAACACTAGTTTTCAATTATCAGCAGTGGCTGTTTCTGATATGGGTGGCAGCCGCCCGGAGTGGCATGTCATCAGGGGCGGCATGATTGGCCAGCCCTGCCCGTGAGGTTGTGTGAATTGCCCTTGGGGTGATTGCCAAGAGCTGGCAGAGTTAAGCTCGGTTTAAGCAAGGTTTATACTTCACACATTGCAATTTACGTGAGGGTGCACGTGCCCAAAATTACACAATCACAATGGCTTCACCCATGTTTGTTGGCGAGATGGTGCACCACTCGATTTTTGTAATTTTGTGTGTTTTGCACATCAGCTGAATGGACAAATTTGATGGAGCTCTTGAACTATTATTATACTATTGTTACTATTATAAACAGTGCACATCTATACATATTTATAACCATATGCAATGTTGTTGTTGTTGTTGTTAATAATATTATTATTATTATTATTATTATTTATTTATTTAATTTTATTATTATTATTATTATTATTTTTTTTTTTTTTTATTAATAATCATATATGTAGACAGTAATATATTATTACTGGTGTGTGTGTCTGTTATGTATGTGTATGGACACCGGATGGGTTGTTTGCCCAGTACACCAAACAGGTTAGGACTGCCCCTGGTTATCAGTTTATAGTTATCGTATTGGTGACCTGTTGCAAAGTAGCTGGTTTCAGTAAGGTGGTAAAGTCTTCCTGTAACAAAGTGATGTAAGCATTACAGTTAAATTTAATCACAAGTTACTGACTTCATAAAAATTGTTACTCATGTTGTCATGTATTGATCTATTTAATGCATGATGCACTGAAGCAAATTTATGGTATTTTTTGGCATGTGGTGACTGTCTGCTACAGCTGAGCTGTGAATTGACTCTCAACTCATGGTACTGCATTGGAACTACTGTTTTGCTTTGCTTTCTTGTCACTGATTTTGCTTGGGGTCATCACTTAAGTAATTTTGTTCCTAATATTAGCAGTACAGTGCAGTGGTGGACTCGGGATGTTTGAAGGTCAGGGGCTAAAAAATAAAAAGGGCACATTTTTCCTTCTGGAGGGACACTTCTCAATTAGATGGACACCTAACCAGGCACTTAATTATGTACAATTGTAGGCTATAGAGCCCTGCATCACATTTTCTCTACTGAAAAGAGCTCACTTTGGGACACTGTCTTGTAGGGGTGCAATAGTGGACACGTACTGTGCTCTTCTCTATTGGAAAGTTAACCATATAAAGGGGACTCATTAAGACAGATTATCTATCTGTCTGGTTCTAGAGGGCAAACATCATTTATTTAGCCAAACAATTTTTTCCAGTATGAAGGGCAGCTAACTGGGCACATTTTGCCATTCTAGAGGCTACTTTGGCTTTTTTAATTATTTTTCTGAACCATAGGTGGACAAGTCCAATGGTGGTACAGTGTGCTATAAAAAGTATTATTAAATTGTGAACCCTAGCTTCACTTAAAAGAGGTCAGACTGGATTCATGTTCAGGATTATCTCTGTAAGCATTTTATTGACAGCCGGGGCCAAGTAGTGCTCATTCCAGGTGGGTAGGTGGCTTCTCATCACTACCATTCTGTTTCCACTGGCCCAGGCGTCTGCCAGCTGATCCATCAGACCTGGGGATCCTGCGCTTAACTCTGAGCACATTGGCTGCCCAGTGAATATGTATTGGCAGCAGTTGGAAATTGGGCTGCCACAAACAATTATTTTTATAGTCGACTAATCAGATCATACGTTAATTGAATATAAAACATACAGCTTATCACACTAGAATGCAGCTGTTATTATATAACAGTCATTAGATTTCAGCTATATGCTAACTAAAAATAAAAACAATTAAGATCATAGTTCATTAAACCTTTAATGAAATATGCAGCTTGTTGCAACAAACAATTATTTAACTGTTTAGCATAAAGTGTAAACGTAGCACTGAAACGTAACGTTAGAAAACATTAGCATTGCTAGTCAAACACATGACTGTTATAACGTTACAGAAAACACATGAATGTGTTCTAAGGCTAATGAATCAGATCGTCATCACTAATGTTCACTTTTACAGCTATAAATATGAGTAAGCAGCAAGTTAACTCTCTGTTTACGCTAATTTTAGCAGCTAACTAGCAATTTAGCTTACCGAGATGACGTCCCTCTTCATCATTGTCACAATCAGCCACAACAGGCTTCATTTTCAGGTGCTCGTGCATCACAGTTGTGCTGCTGTGGAATACAAGTTCTGCACACGTTTCTCTTTCATTTTCTTAAAATGATCCCACTCTTTTGAGCTCCGTTGCCGGCTAGCCATGATAGCAGAGCCTGTCTGTAGAACGTCCTGTGATGTCGTCCACAGCCTAACCCGGTTACCACTACTGCGCATGTGCATCAAGGACAGAAAGGCAGACGCAGCAGTTTGGAGAGAAAAACAAAGTAAAAAAACAAAAACGACGCATCGACTATTAAATTAGTCGTCGTATTTTAATAGTCGACATAATCGTGACTAGTCGACTAATCATGGCAGCCGTAGTTGGAAAAGTGGTGGTGGCTTTCTTCACATACCTGTGAGGAGGTCTGTGCTAGTCTTCACCCTCCTAGAGTCAGAGACATTGCAAGTGATTGGGAGAGTCCTAGCTAATGGGTGGGTCGATTGTCTGCCACTACATTGGTGGGGTGGGGGGATTTTTGGTGTTTAAAAAAACTGCTGTTTTTAGCTGTTTTTACAAATTAGTTTCTGGATTTTAAAACCAATATTATCAAGTAGGCCTGACAACCTTTTAAATGAAGCTCATTGTGATCAAAGGTATTTTTTTACAGATTTGATTGGGTTTCGCAGCGTGACGCAGAAGTAAACTAATGAGATTACCTTTTCCAGAAAGTTATAAGTAAAGTAATCCCATTACACTTATGAAGAAGTAATGAGTATAATATTATGGATTAGTTTTTCTCATAATGACCCTGCCAATGAGTGTATATTTAAAATAAACATGCCTTAAAAAGACAATTTGCAGCATATCTTTAGCTCGGTGACCTTGTTTTTATTCTGTCCAACCATGAACGACTTGTCTTTCTGCGTTGCCTCCTCCTGTTTAGGCTGATTGAAAGCCCTTCTTTTGGCTTGTGAAGTAAAGTGTCTATGTTGTGTCTAAGGCTGACCATCTGGCTTGTGCATCCAGGTGACCTCCTTCCAGCTGATGGTGTGCTAATCCAAGGCAATGATCTGAAAATTGATGAGAGCTCTCTCACAGGAGAGTCGGACCACGTCAAAAAGACACTGGACAAAGACGCCATGCTGCTCTCAGGTTTCACATCTTCAGCACTTTGCTTTATAATAAATTCTAACTCGTGCTTTTCATGACCACAGCGTGTTGAGCCTTATTTCATGTGAAACATACGACTGTATACTACTACATTTAACAAGTAGGACATCCATTTAACCTATGAAGTAGAAGCAATGTTACTTATATCCATTTCCTTAATCCAAAAGACTCCTGACCCAGTTCTTCTTAAAGGAAAATGATTGGGGATACAAAAATAGACCAAATTTTCTGATTTTCTTTTAAATGTGTCAAAGGTGTGTAATGTTACAGTGGGCATATGGTAAATATGTGCTTCTTTAAATTAAGTTTTTTTGCTTTTAGTAAAAATACAGATTTGCCTTTTTATTATTTCTACAATACTGCTGGTTTTAGTTTTTCAGGTTCATTTTGCAACATAAATGTTCAAAGTGTATAAAAAAAGACAACCTTACGCCACCAATTAAACTGTGTGAATGTGGTTACATTAACACATTCACAACATGTTGCTTATGGACTAAAATGAAGGAAAAGCTGTACAAGAATATTGCAGACCTTTTAAAGTTTGACAAAAGTCACCATAGGCTCTTAGGGGTTCAATATATCTGTATAAATGGCAAATACAATACAAGTACAGTGGTAACCCTACTAACGAGTATTCCAGGTAACGAGTCGAGATCTCAGAATATTTTTGTTCCAGGTAACGAGTAAAATTCCAAGTAACGAGTAGCGTAAATTTGTTCAAGTATGCCAACCGCTAGGGGCGCGGCGGTCGTATCATCTCCTAGATGCTAGCGTAGAAGAAGAGGTCAGTCATTACCTTTGACCGCTGTCCAGTGAAAGTGCTAGTGAAAGTGACACAAAGACAGCAAAAGGTAGTGAACAAGAAAGTTAGATACATTTTACTTTTACTTTTCATATGATAAGTGTAACCATGTCATACACGTATGCCCGTCCTCCTGTCCTCCTTAGCCGCCAGCCTACACGAGCACCGTCGTCGTCACGTTTATGTTTTAAAAACCCATATAAACACATTATTTACATATTAAAGTATACTGTATATTGGCCAGCTGACACGGATTAATCAGTTTTACATGTATTCTTATGGGGAAAATGCATCCAGCTAACGAGCAAACCAGCTAACGAGCAAACCAGCTAACGAGCTCGGCTCCTGCACGGATTAAACTCGTAAGTAAGGTTACCACTGTAGTGTGTAGTTTAATATTGTACAAAATCTGCCCAGTTTGGATGGATGGATTGATAATGCATAAATGAAGCACCTGGTTTGCCTTCTGTATTGTAACTACTGTCTGTTGGCCTTAGGGACCCATGTTATGGAGGGTTCGGGGAGGATGTTGGTCACTGCCGTTGGCATCAACTCTCAGACCGGAATTATCTTCACCCTCCTCGGTGCAGGAGAGGATGGTGAAGGTGAGGATGAAAAAGAAGAAAAAGAGAGGAAGAAGAGGGAGAAGGAGGAGAAGAAGAAGGAAAAGGAAAGGATAAAGAGGGAGAAGAAAGAAAAAAAGGGCAAGAAAAGTAAGCCTGCACATGTCCGCTTTTGCTTATTAAAAATTGGCTTCAGAATGTTCAGAATTGTTTTATCAAGTTTAGGAATGAACACACGTTACTTAAAAAACCTGCTGAGCTGCTTACTTCACAAAATTCAAGTCCATTAAATCTAGAAACGCAAAGCCCACGAGAATTTTCGTAAGCGAAAAACAAGCCGCTTCCCCTGCTCAGGCAATTGGCGCACTTTTGATACGCTAACGACAAACACTACAGGACGAAGCCGGCGAAAATATTCATCAGCGAAACACAGGCCAGTTTCACAGAAAGACACACACAGACAACAAATGCTGTATTTTATTTCAAAACTAAACAAAGCACACAGAGAATGTATTTATTTATTTTAGCACGTTTTGTTATGCATTGGCACCTTCAGGTTGAAGCCACGAAAGTCTCACAGTACGCTGGGACTCAAAGTCTTATGAAGTGCATGTGCAGGTATAATGCTTATATTCACCTCCATGAACATCAATTTCCATATGCCAACTTATACTCCTGTGTCTGTATTTTGTGCTTGTTTTGATTACTATCAAACTGGGGGCAGGCATGGCCTAGTGGTAAGGATCTGGTCTTGTGACTGGAAGGTCGCCAGTTCAATCCCCAGACAGGACATGACTGAAGTGTCCTTGAACAAGACACCTAACCCCCTAACTGCTCCCCGGGCGCCGATGGATAAGGGCTGCCCACCGCTTTGGGCACAAATTCTCACAGTCTGTTCACTATTGTGTGTGTGTGTGTGTGTGTGTGTGTGTGTTTCTGCACGAATGGGTTAAATGCAGAGGTCGAATTACGTTGTGTGCAAATCACATTGGCAAAAATGTGAATCTTAATCTTATCAGTGATGGCAGTAACGCGTTACTCTAATTTTACCATTTTTTCCAGTAATGAGTAATCTAACGCGTTATTATTTCTAATCGAGTAATCAGATTAAAGTTACTCACCTAAGTCACGGCGCGTTACTATTTTTGATCATTTCCCTTTTTACAATATATATTGTAGTGAGGCAGAGAGAAAAGCCAATACAGATCCAGCATCTCATAAAACGGTCTCTTTATTGCTGTCAAAACAAGACTGAGCACAAAGACCGCACACCAACACACTCTGAACTGAACTACACATGTCCCCAACATTACTGTACGTCTCATTAATGGTAAGTCTGCAAACAGGGGTCAGTAAGTGATGTAAGAGAACATGAGAAGATAACTATAAAATAATGACAGTAAACTAACACAAAACACATAACAGAATTATCATTAACAAAACACAACAGTCCCTAATTATGCAAAACGCGAGGGATTCTGGGAAGTGACGTCACTGACTCTTTGTGGTCTCGGTTAAGCTGACACTACAATATTTTTACTTCTTGTGATTTTAATTCTTCTTGCGGGATTCTGACGCAAATGTAAACAATGAAGGGAAGGGTTATCAAACGAAAACGCTGGCTACGGTCTTCCACAGCCTTAGACTCCGTGCAAACTCACTACATTACATTGCATTTAGCGGACGCTTTTATCCAAAGCGACTTACAATAGTGGGAAAGTACAGATGCGAAAAAAATAATACTAGAGTTGTACTAGTATTTACTAGTACTAGTATACTAGAATTAACATTTGGATATCGAATGCTGAGTGCATATCAGTACTCATGGGGAGTATTTGGGATCACTAGAGCAGGTGCTCTTTGAAGAGCTCGGTTTTTAGGAGTTTCTTGAACCCAGTGAGGGACACCTCTGCTCTAGTGGTCGTAGGCAGCTTGTTCCACCATCTGGGAACTACTGAGGAGAACAGTCTGGATTGCTTTGTGTGAATGTTAGGCAAAGCAAGGCGACGTTCAGTGGAGGAGCGCAGCGACCGGGCAGGAACATAAGCTTTTAAGAGCGAGTGTAGATAAGGGGGAGCCTGCTCTGTCATCACCTTATAGGCTATCGTGCAGGCTTTGTGTTTGATCTGGGCAGCAAACGGAAGCCAGTGTAGCTCAGTGAGCAGTGGGGTGACGTGCCCATTTTGGATGGTTAAAAACCAGACGTGCTGCTGCATTCTGGACCATCTGTAGTGGTTTAATAGTGCAGGCTGGGAGGCCTGTTAGCACAGCGTTGCAGTAATCGAGGCGAGAGAGAACCACAGCTTGTACCAAGAGCTGAGTGGCATGTTGCGTTAGGAACGGTCTGATTTGTCTGATATTATACAGTCATGGCCAAAAGTTTTGAGAATGACACAAACATCAATGTCCACAAAGTCTACTGCTTCAGTTTTTATAATGGCAATTTGTATATACTCCAGAATGTTATAAAAAGTGATCAGCTTAACAGCAATTAATTGCAAAGTCAGTATTTGCCTAGAAAATGAACTTTATCCCCCAAAAACACATTTCAACTTCATTGCAGCCCTGCCTTAAAAGGATTAGCTAACATCGTTTCAGTGAT
>BRDA01001652.1:102457-114825 GCA_036984385.1 Crenuchus spilurus | reverse complement strand
GCTGGTATCGGATCCTGTAGTATCGGAGCACTTTTATGAATACGAGTACAAGTACGCGCACATGGTATCGGACAGATACCCGATGCTGGTATCGGCGCATCCCTACTTAAAAGGATTAGCTAACATCATTTCAGTGATTGCTCCATTAACAGGAGGCTGAATCGACTGAGGATCTGGCAACCCGACCTTTGCTCTGTGCTCGTGGCTAAGTTGTTTGTCTCTTGTGTTTGAATTTTTTCCTGCTGTTTATATCTAATACTATCACCGTTTGGCATATTGTATTATTCTACACATTCTACATGTTAGATTGTTTTACAGACTCTCTTACAGGTTTTATCAGGTTTAGCTACTGAAGGTGGAGTAGCTGTTTGCTACCTCAGCACAGCTCGTTTGGTGTAAGTTTTAATTCAGCACAAGCGGTAAGTACACGTTTCATTATGGCTGGAGCTGAGCTTTTTGTGTGTTCAGAGTGTGGCATGTATAGTTTAAACCCGATGTCCACCATTAGTGCTAATGGTAATGCTAATGACTGTGTTTGTGCCAAGTGTCAGCTTGTTAGCTCTCTGGTGGAACAGGTGGACCAGTTGGAGGCGCGCATCCGGGGTTTATTAAACTTGTCTCAGACACTACAGTGGTACCTGTATACAAGGATACTGTGTGTAACTGATGAACTGATAACATGATGTGAGGAGTCGTTATATTCTGATGAGTGTATAAAAGAATCTGATGGGCAGATGATACAGACATCAGTGATCCCAGCAGTGAAGCTGCTGCTGACACAGATTCTCTTTAGTTTTTTTTTTTTCGTCAGTCATCATCTGAACTCCTCTCTGATTGGCTACCAGCAAATCCAATTATTTGCTGAAGTCACAATGACCATATATGGAGAATGTTTAAGCATAATTTATACATTAAAAAAGGACATTTTACACAGCCCATTGCAAAAGTTTGTTCACCCCTTTTGTCAAATGACACATTTTTGTTATAAATGAAAAGTCAAATGCAAATTCTTAAAATATTTAATTATTTATATATTTAATTACATGAAAATTAAAATGTTTTCTAGAAATCCTACACTCCACAGTAAAAACCTCAATTTTTAATGAACGTTGTAAAGAAAATTTATTCTGAGCAATTTTTGAGATTTTCTTTTGGTCCAATGATTTCAATGTCATGTCATTTCAATGTCAGACTTTTTCAAATGATGCCAGAAATCATTTAGCGTGAAAACATGTACCGTAAGCATTAACTTTTGTACAAAACCATATGCAGCTTTAGACCATTGAGAAAATTTTCAGTTGGTCTCTAGCATGAATGGTTTTGTTTGCTAGTTGTTCTGCAGATATTCTGTTAGTGAGGCTATAAAATAGCTTCATTTGGCTGCAGTGTTGGTGAAGCTGTGATATTTCAGTCATGTCTTTATGAGCTACAGTGTGACCTCTGCTGGTACTGTAGGGAGAAATAATCCACACTGAGGCTCCACAGCCTGAAATCTGTTCATATTTACTTGCAAAACTGTCATATCCCACCTGCCAGGATGAATGTATTCACCCTCATATCTCATTTATTTGTTTATTCATTAAAACATTCAAGCACAGTTAAAAGACACAGATTTAAGGTGTAACATGATACCACGTTATAAACCTTCACGAGACTCATCATTCAGCTTTATTTCAGTATATATGGAACAGTTTGTGGTGATTTATTAAAAACTGAGCAATATTTTGCTCATTCTTAAACAAAAACTGATTTTTTAAGTCAATGTCATCCTTTTGAGAGCATGTAGGAATAAATGATATTTTACCCAAACCCACATTTTTATAACAAATGCCACAAAGACTTTTGAATTTGGCCATCAACCATGTTTCAAGACAAATGGTGCAGCTAAAAGAAGCATGTTCAAGACACTTTGAAAGCCAACCTGTCTCATGTTGTACCTAGTAAAACCCCTTTTGGGGAATTATTTCACTTTTATTGAAGCTACTTATTGGAAGAGCTGATCCTGATTCAGCTTTATTTTCCAGTTTTACTTTAATATTAGCCAAGGTTACCATGGACATAAGATGCAGAACAGTTGATTTATGCAAGCAGAAGTTGTTTTACATGTACAATGTTGGAGCTAATGTATAATATAATTATTCACCTTCTTCCCCCATTTCTTCAACTGAGCTTATTTGTGTGACTACATCTTATGGTTAATAGTTGCAGTTTGAAAATAATTGTTATTTCATTACAGAAGTGAAGAACGGAAGTGTGGAGGCTCAGATTAAAGGGTTAAATTTGCTGGTCATTTTATGTTTGCATAAAAAAGCTACAACCATCTTTCATTCTTTACTTCATAACAAGGCTCATGAATGATGTTGGGTGACATCTGGACAGATGGAGATTTTTTAATGATTCTGAGGAAGATACTGAGAAACATCTGAGACACTAAGAGCACATCTGTCATCTGAAGAAAGCATCTGAGAGGCGAGACGACTGAGTGAGAAGATTGCTCGCAAGTCTCCAAAGTGCTTGGCACAACCATGGACCGGAGAGGAACTGCATGGTTAGATCAAGCACAATGGTGTCCTGGGCAGAAATCTGAGGCAAAATCGCCTTCAGTTCAAACGAACCTCTGAGGAAGCGTCCTTTCATTTGATTCTGCTCAGTTTTGTGGAGATGGGAATGGCTGTAGACTCTAAATGAATCCACTATATGAGTGGCAGATGGTGGATATACACCCTCAAGAAAATGGATGAAAAAGTAAACAAAAATCAACTCAAACATCATTGAATTAATTTTGAGGTCCTTGACTCCTGGTCGGTCATATCCACATTTTTGGCAGTTTTCATCCAGAAATTTTAGGCTTTACTGTTTTTCCCACATATGGCCCCAGACCAAAAGGGCCAAATGATGGGGAAAAAAATGGTTGTCACTGATTTCAGAGGAGGTTCTGGTAGGTTATGGATCACAGAAGCTCTGTCTCAACTGGTGGAAGAAGAGGACGAAGTGATCAAGGAACAGTGCAGCTAAGGGCATCTGCAAGAAAAAAAAAAAGATTAGTCATAGGTCATACACTTACTGCAGAGATTCGGGCACCGCCCTTTCTGCGCCAAAAGTGCGTCAAACCCCACCCACTTCTAAAAAATCTGGTACATCCGTTATCTGCAATACCAAGAAATGCAATAAATCAGTTAATTCTTCCAAACTGTTAAAACATTAAAGATCAAAGTCAAACAATACAGAAAACCTTTTTTTCTTAAACGAATGTCTTGTCAATAATTGAGTCTACTTGTTTGTCCTTTTAGAAAAATCAACAGAAACTGAATTAGCTGGCACGATGGTAGTCTTGTTAAGAGACATCACTAACTTCTTGACTATAAGAAAATCTCTAGAGGCTCTAGCTCTATAGAGCCACTCAAGGGCAAATATGGATTAGAAACAGCCCATCAAAACAAATGCAATTCCATTGGACATTGAAAATGTTTTTAGACCAAGAATGGAGGATTGTGACTGTTGTCCCGAGGAGATCACTCTAAAAGGATGCCCATTGAGTAAGAAACCAAAGCCAGTCCAGCCATCCGAGTGCTAATCTCGTTATTCTCTTACCCATCAATTCCCTGAAGACATTTTAGCCAAAATGAGATGGATGGGAGCTCTAATCAACTCTAAATGTCTGGTCAACTGGACCACTTAGTGTGATGAAAAGGAACGAGACAAACATATCGATGGGAATGGTTTGAGTTATAGGCGGGAGATAAGGGAACCTTCTCTGAATGAGGTGGAAAAGTGGAAAGCTGTAGTCTAAAAATATAATGGACAAAGTATGGATGATGGGTTGAATCATGAGTGGTAGAATCTCCTACCAGGATACCAGTTCTCCCCATGGCTTTCAGGTTGGAATTGGATTTTCTTGTGGTCCATCCTGTAAGATTTGTGCAGTTGATATTTTAACTGTACATTTGCATGACTAGAGCCTTATGTGCCACAAAAAGTCTTGTATAGCCAGAACTTCAATCATCTAACCACTTTTGCAGGCTTAGAAGAAGCCACTAAACAATTTTCCAATTTCAAAACATCATGGTCCAGCAAATCTCCTCAAATTTCATGTTGTCCTGCAATGAGACAAGCAAGACAAGTTAAACGTTTAACAATTGGCACAACTGTTCTGATTTTGTACCTTGTTTTCCAGTGATGTTCTTCCAATGCTGCCCCATCCAGCAGGTTGACAAGGATGGCGTTCTCAAAGGTGCTGAACCAGGACAAGGATGGTGTTCAAGCTGCTTGATTTCGGCTGGACATTCGAAGTGGACCGTCGACCCAGACTGAGAACGGACTCTTCTGGAGTCTCTCCTCCAACACCTTCTTCATTGTCTGCCCCACCCACTGTTTTGAAGGGGGGTTATTCAGGATCTTACAGGATAGGTGGTCTACCCGAGATGAGTTGAATGGGGCGGGGCAGGGTGGTGACCACTTAGAGAGAATAAGTGGGGGGGGGGGTTTGCAAAAAGGGGTCCTGTTCCGCATTTCATAAATATTAATACAGAGTCCTCCCTCTTCATGAGGGGGGTTAAGATTCTTTAATTCTGTTAGAGGGGGAAGTGCTTTATTCACTTAATGGCTTTTATTAGTGCCCGGACCTCAACTCTTTCATTAGCTAAAGTGCCGTTGTAATTTACAAGAGAAAGCTGGGTGGGGGTGGAGGGGCGGAGCCAAATAGTGCAGCATTTGCTATCTGATGGACTGCAGCTTGTCCACTGTGCACACACACACACACAATACATCCAATATCTTTCTGCTTCAATTTCATTCCAAATGAACCCAGTCACCCCAGCTAGATGAATGAGACTCAAAGAAATCCCAAATACTTAAGAGTATTAATTTTGTATTTCTGAAAACATGCATCAGGTTGGCATTGGTCTATTCATTCTCAACACCAGTTTGCTGCCACGTTGCTCTTAGCAGTAAGAAGGTACAAACAGCTTCAGTGTTTGCAGACTTGAACTACATGTTTAAAAGATATTCTGCAGAAAATATTACAGGTATTACAACTGAATATTTTTTCCAACCAACCAAATATGACATTTTCCTGTTAACTGCCTCCAGGGTTCATGTTTAGATAAATTTCCAAATGCCCAGTGTTGGAAGATATCTTCAGTTTCCCAAAGCTGTCAGTCATTTTTCTGCATATTTATATCTATTGCAAATGTAGTGATGTATTTTTTATGAGTCGAAAAAATGCTCTTTTGCATCAATGATAGCAGTTCTATCATGATTACCATTACTACTAGTGTTATTAATGTTATCAATATCTAAATCAATTAAATTTGGGATAGATAACCTTCTGGAAAATATTTTTCTCACTGAAATTTATAAAAGGTTTGAACTGAATGAAAAAAATCTTATAGAAACCAAAGCCAATTAGAGCATACAGATAATCTGTTCTTTCAATAAAACATTTGATGGACGCCAATATAACATTTTCTTTATGTCTAGGTTGGAAAAACAGTTAATTTCTTTATACCTCTTCAGCTGAAGAATCATTATGGCTGATGAAGGAAGGGCTGATATCATACATCTATGAACGCTGACAGATTATAAAACACATCTGTCTCTGTGTTGCTCATCGACTCTGTTTCATTCACTAAGTGACCTGCCTGGTTATCCAGAGGGACTTACTGCAGCCTGGGAGGAGGAGATAGATTGATACTGTGAGACGAATGCTTGTCCAACTGCTGCACAATTAAAAACAGAATTTAATTGCAGTTCCAGCACTTTAATATGAGACTTTAAGCCAAGTCTCACTTTAAAAAACTCATGTTACTAATTTTAACCTCATATGATTTCTGTATCAGGAGGAAAAACTACTTTTTGTAACCAGGCAGATATTTTTATATATATTTCCTTATTTGCTTTGACATTTGAATCCTTTGAGATTTTGTGTGACTTGAACCATTATAAGGACTCTTAATGCCTTTTAATCTAGCCATTTCATTGTGTTGTGCAGCACTTTGGTTGACACTTGCTGTCTTATAAATGTACTATATAATAAAGTAGTCTTTTCTTTCCATCCTAAATAAGTAAATGAATAAACACTTGTGTAAAAATGTCTTGGTAAACTGGTCAGAAGAAACTCAAATGTGCTTGCATTTTTTGCTCTGATATTCTGTCTAAATGAGTGTTCTTGCAGACTTAATAGTGGTCTGGTTTCATTTGTTTGATAAGGTAAAAAAAAGTCAACTGTTTAATTGAAGCTGTGGTATATTTACACTGTAATATGAAAACATACAGTAGTACCTTTTATCCATTAATGTATTGGTTCAAATTAGGATGAGTCGTCTAGAGAAAACAATTCACAAGTCAGCTAACATAAGGCTCAACATGGTGGCTTATTCATTCACAGTCCCACCCTACAACAAAAAGAACCATTCAGCTTGGTCTTAAAACTATCTGCAGCAAAAGCCACGGCCTTCCATGTTTGTTATAGACAGGGTTCATACACCTTTTACAAAGTTAAATTCAAGCACTTTTAAGGCCCATTTTCAAGTTTTTCCAGCACCTTTCAGTTGTGTTAATAGATCCTCGGCTTATCCATGGCTTGTATTTGTCGTTTTCCAGCCAACACTTGTTAACATGGCAACCTTCCGGCATATCGGTGTTGTTTTTGCTGACTGCGAGGGGATGAGGAAAACATGAAAACTGACTGGCAGATAACAGCAATAACATGACGGGAGGCTGCATTAGCTAGCAGCTTGTGTGGGGCTGCTATCACCGGCTCACTGTCTGCGAGGGAACAGACTGGAAGCTAGCAGGTCTCAAACAAATTCCCTTAATCAGTTGGGAATCGGGTCCCCTTCAAAGAGCCCCTTTTCTTTATTTCACTTGCTCTTCCTTTCTTTATAATGCTATAGAATAATAGTTATTAAAATTTTAATTTAGCCGTATTTAAAAAAAACTGAAGTGGTAAAACATCTTTTTGCATTTGGGGGCAAAAAGAGCCGGTTCCTTGTGAACCATCCATAAAAAGCGGTGCTGGACTAAAGCCAGGAAGACCCCAGTCATCCCAACCACAGACTGTTCTCTGTTACCCTCAGGAAAGCGTTTCAGAACCCTGAGGGCAAACACGGAGAGAATGAGGAAGAGCTTCTTTCCACAAGCCATACGCATCCTGAATGAGGACAGAGACTAGAACACTTTCACATCCACACATACATAACACACTGGACTCTGACTCATCATAACACACTACACCCCACTGCATTAAAAAGACAGTTTCTGTGACTGTCAGGACAAATGCACCATGATGGAAATTGAACAATTCAAATTGAACAATCCAATTTCCTCACTTACCTGTATACACACTGTACTGTGCACTTTATATTCATTCATATTCATATACTTTATATATATAAAAAAAAAAAATTCTATTTACTTTTTAAATTATTTGCACCTTGCACTATCGCATGTTGCGTGTTATTCTTTATTTAGATTTTACTTTTACTCTTATTTTTACTTTAAAAAAAATGTTATCCTCAATAGCATTGTGTGGGCAGACTGTTGTCTAAGCATTTCACTGCAAGTTGTACCATGTATTACTGTGCATGTGACAAATAAAATTTGATTTGATTTTGATTTGATTTTTTGAGCCAACCACTCTTGGATTACGAGAAAGAACTGGAATTTGTTGTCACACATACGTGGAAGCGTGAGCGAAGCCTTTTTGATTTTACGCTCTGCAATGTTTTCTTTAAGCGAACTGATTTAGTCATATAGTTATTTATTGTAAAGTAAATGCAGTTAGAATTTCAAGCATTTTCAAGCACTTTCTCCAAAATTCCAGCACCTTCCAGGCCTGGAAAACAACGTTAAAATTCAAGCATTTTCCAGGATTTCAAGCACCCGTACGAACCCTGTATAGAGCAATGCACATGTGTCTTATCCTAAACAGCCTGAATTCATTATGTGAGTAAAACACTATAATTTCAGATTACAATAATCAGATTTTACCAGAGATTTCAAATCGAATGTAGTTTTGTGGATACAGTTCTCAGTCTTCTATAGCTGGTATAAAAGATTTTGTCCAAACCTATATAGAGGTCATGTTGAAATCACATTTTTCCCCCACAACAGGATAACAGATAACAGAAAACAGTTTCTGATTTAGCTTTTTCTGATTTAAGACTGGTCACTTGGCTATAGAAATGACTAAATAATGCATGATCACTGACTTCTAACTACAGAGAAGGTACTACCCATTCGATGGTAATGTTTAAATATTGCAAAGGTTAGGTACAACAGAAATGCATAATTTCATGCTTTTCTTTTATTTAAATCTATAGACAATAATTGGGTGTTTTTTTAATGACATTCATCCCACATACCTGGTTTTTGTATACCTGTAAACAGATTTTGTATATGCTGGAAACATTTACATTCATATTATATATATATGCCCCAAAGATTTAAGGGGGAAAAAAGCCACTTTATGATGTAGACGTCATGGATACTGTTTTCAGGTTTTTGAAAATGTCCCAATGCTCAGTGAGAAGTTGGTCGGTCATGCAAAGCATTTAAAGCTCCTTTATTTTACTTCTTGACCAATTGAATCACATCCTCATCCTCCAGAATGTGGTCTTTGCCCACTTTTTGAGGGTTGTGTTTCACAGAAGATCCCCAAACCAAAGCACTGCAGAGAGAAAAAAAGGACAATTTGTCAGCCAAAGGTCAGGCAAAATGTAGTCAAATCTGTAATTTATGGTCAGTAGTTAATACTTTTCAAACTACTTAAACAGCTGACTAAAAAACATGGCAAAAAGCTTAAAATGTTTGTGATTTTTAACAGTTTGTGACTGTTAAAAGAGAATTAGATGGTGTTAATTCACTGCCAAGAGTCAAAAGCACACTTTTTAAGTGCAATTCCTGCAGCCCTCGCTGATTTCCTGTGTTCTCATGGAAAATATACATGTGCTCACTCATCTTTCCTCTGCTCTTGCTTAGATTGGCTTTGTTCCACTACAGAACTGAACACACATGCTGAGATAAATCCTGCTCTCACACATTAACTTACTCTACTTTTGTTTAGTGGAGTGTGCGTGCACACTCAAACGCTTCCCATACGCTCACGAATCTTTCATGAGTTGCGGAGTTCACCGCAAAAACATAAAAAGACTTTAAAAAAAAAAAAGTCATCAGACAGCAGTAATTGATTTTGACCAATGACACTGTTCCTGCTGCTGCTCTGCATTCTCTTTGGATGGGAAAGGCATAATTAACACATTTGTAGATTGCTTCACCATGAATTGACTCAACGGCCTCAGGTATGTATTATTTATTTTTTTAAATATTGTTACATATTACATATTTCGTAATGTTATATTATGGTGCAATCACACTTTTCACCTAGAAGTGACGCTAAAGTTGCATATTTTCTGTTAGTGATCAACTACAGCTTGTGTATTACCCAAGTTGTTTCACCAGTATGGCAATGGGTTAAATATTTTTTGTATTGTGTCATGCCATCTAACTATTCCTCACCAAAAAAAAAAAAAAAAAAAAGCTAAATAATTTTGGCAGTTTAATAACAACATACCCCTGTAGATCATTAGGACTGAAAGAAAATCATAACTTGCATGTTATTAAATTTTGTGATATTCAATTCTCCTAAACACAGTGTGACATTTTAATCATATGTAAAGCTTGGTGGTTCATTTTATGTTGTGTTGTGTTTAAACCCCTGACCACCAGATGTCAGTGTTAAGCATGTTCTCCAACCTGGTGAATCTTTTTTGAAAAACTCTGGGAAACAAACTGCTGTCAAAAATATCTAGATACAGGTGAAGTCTACGTGTACAGTGCTTGAAAGTTTGTGAACTCTAGAATTTTCTATTCTATTTCTGCATAAATACGACCTAAAACATCAGAAGAAGTCCTAAAGGTAGATAAAGAGAACCAAGGTAAACAAATGACAAACATATTATACTTGGTCATTATTTATTGTGGAAAATTATCTAATATGGCATACTTGTCCCAAAAGTATGTGAAATTTTGCTTTCAGTATCTGGTGTTATCCACCCTTTGCAAGCAATAACTGCAACATTTCCGGTAACTGTTCTTTAAACATTTTTTGCGTTTAGGGTCATTGTCTTGCTGCATGACCCACCTTCTCTTACGATTCAGTTCATGGACAGATGTCCTGACATTTTCCTTTAGAATTCTCTATAAATAAAACAGAGTGCCCACTCTCACCTGATTGTCATCCCACTGATTGAAGACACCTGAATCTAATTTCACCTTCAAATTAACTGCTAACCCTAGAGGTTCACATAATTTTGCCTCTCACATATACGTCCTATTGGATAATTTTCCTCAATAAGTAAATGACCAAGTGTAATATTTTGTCTCATTTGTTTAATTGGGTTCTCTTTATCTACTTTTTAATGTTAAGTTATGGGGCAGCCAAGGCCTAGTGGTAAGGATCTGGTCTTGTGACCAGAAGGTCGTTGGTTCGATCCCCAGACAGGACATGACTGAAGTGCCCTTGAGCAAGGCACCTAACCTAACGGGCGCCGATGCATAAGGGCTGCCCACCGTTTCGGGCACAAATTCTCACAGCCTAGTGTGTTCACTAGTGTGTGTTTCACTGCACGAATGGGTTAAATGCGGAGGTCAAATTCCGTTGTGTGAAAAATCACATTGACTAAATTGGTTGATCTTAATCTCTTAATGTTAATGTTTTAGGTCATATTAATGCAGAAATTTAGAAAAGGGTTTGAAAGTTTTTACAAACTTTCAACCACCAATGTACATACTAATAAACAATATATCAAAGGCAATGTGAGACTTCTCATGTTCATGCGGATGAAATTACTTACTATTTAAACTCCTTGATGAGGTTTTTGTGTATTTTTAGACAGAAGTCTTCAACAGATGTCCTTCCATCTGGCAGAACCACTGGGGACGTGTAATCAGGAAGTTGACCCTTTGGTTTAGTGTAGCTGAGAAAAAAAAGATCATCATCACACAACACTATTCTAATACGTCTTTGAGCAGACTCCAAAAGCTACATTTACAGTGGCTTGCAAAAGTATTCATACCCCTTGAACTTTTTTCATATTTTGTCACAACCACAAACTTATAATCTCAATAAAATACATTTAAGTGATAGACCAACACAAAGTACCACATAATTGTGAAGTGGAATGAAAATTATTCGTGGTTAGAGCAGGGCGATATGGCCAAAAATGTTATCACAATAAATTTTTCTATATTGATCAATCTCGATAATTATTGCAATATTAAATTTTCTAACACCGTCATAGTTTTAAACAATAGCTTTCTAAAAACATCAGACTAAATACATGAAATGTTACTATTTGTATTAAAATGTTTATTGTAGCGTTCGGCTGGATGCATTGAAAGGATGGATGAGAAAGATGTTTACAGTCGTCACTTTATTGTTGAAACTTACAATGATTGCTGTCGGCCGCAGCCACTCCAAATTAACAACAGGCTAGAGAGCCAAGCTAACAGGCTAATGCTAGCTAGCACTCGGACTGACTGACTGACACACATACACACACACACAGAGCGGGCACCCCTCCTTCTCCTTCTCTCAAACAGAGGAGCACACAGCGACTTTGTGCTGTCTCTCCAGGCCCCACTACGCTCTCCCTAGGGTGACCAAATTTGGGTTTCTGAAAAGGAGGACACCTTTTTTTTTTTTTTTTGGGGGGTGTGTGTGTGTCATCGGTGTATCTGTGTATATGACATGACACAAATGACATGGTGTCTGTTGTTTTGTGCTGTTCAATAAATGCAATTTTTACACATAGTACACCAACAAAAACATACTATTATACTAAAAAATGTCAGTGTGATAAACTAAGTAAAAAAAGAATAATAAAAAAAAGAAAAGGCTCCTCTTCAGCCCTGAAAAAAAGGCTCCTCTTCAGTCCTCCTCTTGTGGGGTGTATTTGTCAGAAGACTGCATCTCTTTCAACAGTTTAGGATTACCCATTTAGTAGGTATGAAAATCTTTGCAGGTCATGTTCCTGAAATTGTACTGGGTGCACAAAATCCCTTTCAGTGAGTCCACAGACATGCGATTCCTCTCCTTCGTCCACTGCGATTGCATCAGTGAAAAGATGCGCTCCACATTTGCATTGTGGGCAGGTATGGCAAAAAAAAACCTGTACCATCTTGAGCAGCTCTGAATAAAAATCAACACTTTTTGACCTTTCAAAAAATTTGGTCCACCTCTGATGTGCTTGTAGATCACTGAATTCTATAACATTATTCTCAATGAATTTCTTGAGATTGGTGACCTGATCAAAGCACTTTGCATCATCAACTTCGACTCCCTTTTCAGCCAGGTTCTTGATGCAGGC
>BRDA01001652.1:84236-102357 GCA_036984385.1 Crenuchus spilurus | reverse complement strand
ATAAATTCCTTTCAGTTCACAATTATTTGCTACTTTGCATTGGCCTACTACACTAAATCCTAAAAAATACACTTAAGTTTTTATGTGTAAAGTATGGAAAAGAAAGGGGAATTAATACTTTTTCAGAGTACTGTACATTTGCCTACTGTAGTAGAGAAAACTGGCTGATGATAACTCTAACTATACTGTACTGATTTACTCAAGTTGGCTAAATGCAATGGTACGTTTTGCAGAGTAATGTTGATAGATGCTAAACAATTTTCGTTATGTTCACTGCATATGCCATTAATGGTTGTGCTGTAACTGGCATGCAAAACTAGCGTTACCACATTTTATCACACCATGCTTCGTAAAAATAAGCCTGCAAAACCGCCAGCTGGTGGTGCGCATACATACGCTAGCAGGCTAGCTAACGCAGCCTCCCGTCATGTTACTGCTATTATCACCGGCCAGGGTTGCCAGGTCCAACAAAAATATCCAGCCATACGTGGAGGTGCGAGCGAAGCCTTTTTTTATTTTACGCTCTGCAATTTTTTCTTTAAGCGAACTTATTTAATCAGATAGTTATTTATTGTAAAGTAAATGCACTTAGAATTTCAAGCATTTTCAAACACAAAGTTTTTTCACAATTTTTCAAACAAAATTCCAGCACTTTCCAGGCCTGGAAAACAGAACGTTAAAATTCAAGCATTTTCCAGGATTTCAAGAACCCGTAGGAACCCTGCGAAACCACAGAGGACCAAGACAAAACCAAGACTTTGTGGAGTCGAGTCTAAGACCAAGACCGAGTCATTTAAGGGTCGAGACTGTGACAAGACCAAGACCAATGGACACCGAAATCGGGTCGAGACCACAATAACAAATAGGAGGCCTTACAGATAAACTAACCAACTACTCAGCTTTGTCTCAGGACAATTTTCCTGGTCTTGCCTCTGCACAACATTGTTGGAGCCCTGTATGTATGGCGTTATATTTGTGCCACAATTCTGAGCGTGCGTGCGCAGGTGTTTTGAGCGAACAAGAAGAATTTTGCACGCACATGAACACAATAGTGTATACAGTCATGGCCAGAAGTTTTGAGAATGACACAAATATTATATTTTCACATGATCTGCTGCCCTCTGGATTTTGTGTGTGTTTGTCAGATGTTTTTATCACATACAGAAATATAATTGCAATCATATTATGAGTAACAAAAGCTTTTATTGACAGTTAGAATGAGTTAATGCAGCAAGTCAATATTTGCAGTGTTGACCCTTCTTCTTCAGGACCTCTGCAATTCGCCCTGGCATGCTCTCAATCAACTTCTGGACCAAATCCTGACTGATAGCAGTCCATTCTTGCACAATCAATGCTTGCATTTTGTCCGAATTTGTAGGTTTTTGTTTGTCCACCCGTCTCTTGATGATTGACCACAAGTTCTCAATGAGATTAAGATCGGCTGTTTCCTTTCTTTATTAAACAAATTTTATGTGTGTTTTTTGATAACTACTGTGTTAGGATAGGTGTTAGGATAGGATAAGCGCTTACAGTATGTTATTTATGTACAGTATTTACGTATGTTCCAACTTACACGAAATTCAGTTTACGATGCGAACGTAGGAACGGATCAACGTCGTAACCCGGGGACTACCTGTATAATGTACGATAAAGTGCAAAAGTTTTCATCCTTCACTAAAAATGACTCTGATTCAATGAATTCAATAAAACTGACGTGCTCATGCGTGGTACAAATCAAAGCGAGCGTGCAGACCAGAAATGTTGAGCGCGCAGGAGAGCAATGTTGAGCGCGCAGGAGAGAGATTTGTATACACTATTGAGTTCATGTGCATGCAAAACTCTTCTTGTTCGTTCAAAACATTCGCGCACGAACGCTCAGAATTGTGGCACAAATATAACGCCATACATAGAGGACTCCAACAATGTTGTGCAGAGGCGAGACCAAGAAAGATGGTCCCGAGACCGAGACAAAGCCGAGTAAACATGAAGCCAAGATAGTGACAAAACCGAGTAAAAATGCGCTTGAGTCCGAGACGAGTCCAAGACCTTGAAAATGCGGTCTCGAGACCAAGACCGATTTCGAGTACTACAGCACTAGTACACAATGTAAGCAGTTATCGGTCATAGATAGACACTTGTCATATAATCTATGGGGCAATTTCAGCATCTTCAGACAGCATGTGTTTGTGGGAGGAAAGTGGAGCTATTGCCCCTCTGTGCTGCCCTAATAATGACTCATTTAAACCTAAATAATATTTTGATGTTTTAGCAGTACTAGGGCCGGACTACGGAGCTATATGGAGTCTTTTCTCAGTAGCTTCGCATCTTACATCCAATCCAGAACCGAACGACCAACATCGTCCCCCTGCACACCCACGACACACTGGACGGCACACTGGACGGCACACTGGACGGCACACTGGACGACACACTGGACGACACACTGGACGACACAATGGACGACACAATGGACGACACAATGGACGACACAATGGACGACACAATGGACGACACAATGGACGACACAATGGACGACACAATGGACTCGCGCGTGTGAGCTCCAGGCATTGTCAGTTTGTGGCACCAACTGCTCAGCGGCTTCCCGTCTTGTCCTCTTTACTCTAACCATGCCCATCGTCACTTGTTTTTAATTCCTTCCTCCAGTAAAAGTGTATCTTGTCCCGGTGTGACAAACTCCATTTTCTGTTCTTCTTCATCTTGCATTTGATTTGTTCGCCAAACTGAACACATATGCTGCTTTTTTGTAAGATTTTTTTTGTATCAAGAAATATTAAGACAATTTTGCTTGATTCAATTATTTTTCTTATTTTTTAACACATATGTTAAAGGTAATGGTAAGTCTCTGGTCTTGTAACTTGAAGGTTGCTGGTTCGATCCCAGGTCAGGTCATGACCGAAGTGCTACTGAGCAAGGCACCTAAGCGTCAATTGTAAATTGCTCTGGATAAGGGTATCTGCTAAATGCCTCAAATGTATAGGATTCTAGCGAAATAATAACCAAAGGATGTTTTATAAAAATGCTTAAAACAAGATTAATATGCTAGTTTTAAGATATTTGATCAAGTAAGTTTTGCTTAAATCTAGTTATAACGCCTTATATTGATCATTTTTTTACTGGTTTTTGAGAGTACAAGATAAGTTATAGTGCAAGATTTTATTTCTTGTTTCAAGAAATCTTACCGAGATAAATTTTCTCGCTATACTGGCAACTTGATTCAACTATTCTTTTTCTTATTTTGTTTTTATTTTTCTTATTTTTTAACAGACATTTTTTGCAGTGTAGTTTGGTTGAGGCGGACCAATAGACTGCTGCCTCGCCTTAACACTTAGTTACCATGTGCTGTTTGATGTGCTGTTAACACTTAGTACCAGCACATTAAAAATTATATACATTCAAACCACTAAGACTGACAATGTTCCTCTCAAAATACAAAAGCAACAAAAAGACATTTTGATGGATAATACAGTGTGTCTGAAATATGTCTGTGGAGAAAGAATCACTTACATGCGTACTAGATGCAGGTAATCCCAGATCTTCTCCAGCAGGTCATCAAAGTTCCAGCGATGGTGGGCAGAGATTGGAACACAGTGAGGAACTTTGTAGATGATGTCGAGCTCTTCAATGGAGATCTGGTCAATTTTGTTTAAGACGTAAATGCAGGGGATGTAAACCCTGCGTGTGACAGTGAGTTCGTGAGAGTGAGCCGGGGGTGGGGAAGAGAGAGAGAGAGAGAGAGATTTCAATTACTTAAACTTTATGTACCCACACAGTATCTCACAAAAGTTCCGCACATATTTGATAATTTCATCTTAAGAGTAGTCAGTGTACAGCTTGTATAGCAGTATGGGTTGAGCTGATGTCACAAATGAAGCTGCAGCCATAGTGGGAACTTACATTTACATTTGAGGCATTTAGCAGATGCTTTTATCCAAAGTGACTTACAATTGGTAGTTAGTTCCCTTGCTCAAGAACACTTCAGTCGTGAGCTGGTCGAGCACGCTATGGAGTAAGACGTGTTGTGGGGCAGCTGCTGCCGGATTTTTGTTTTATGTTCTTTTATAGGGAGCTGTAGATTCTAAAACTTCTTTAAAAGTCTGTTAAAAGTCTGCTGAAAGTACTGTCTCAATATTAGTCCAACTCCTGCGTGAGCATATGGCGTCAAACTTACGCAAATACAAATACACCGGATCATCGAGTACAGGGCCTAACACCGCCTCGGCCTCGGGTCCTACCCGCAGCCCAAGCCGATCTACTTCATCCCCGCCGAGCACTCCAGCGATGGCCTCCGTAGCTCTCAAGTCTGAGATACTCTCCGAGCTAAAAGTAGAAATTTCTGCGATACTTTAAATCGGAACTGAAAAACGCACTAGCAGAGGACTTTGACTCTCTTAAATTAGAGTTACAGGGGGTCAAAGCGGAAATCACGAGGAACATGTCGGCAGGCCACTCGGAGGTGGATCAACTAAAGGCTTCCCTTAAAGATGTGGAGGGCAGATTGTCAACATGGACGGACGAAGTATCAGCCCTGCAAACTACAGTGGCAGATCTAAAGGCAGAAGTGGCTGAGCTGCGGGAGAAATGCTCGGATATGGAAGGTAGAATGAGGCGGAACAATATTAGAATTCTGGGGGTGCCTGAAACGAGCGGCTCCTGCTCTACTTCAGCGGTTTCTAAGCTGCTGTGTGAAGTGCTTCAGTTGGATAAAGATGTGCTTGTGAACCGCTCACATAGGAGCTCAGCTCCTAGAGGAACTGACGGGAGGCCGCGCGCCATTATAGCCAAGCTTCACTACTATCAAGACTGCGTTCAGATACTGGCCCGCGCTCGCAATAGTGCCCCGTTTCAGTTAAACGGAAAGTCAATCATTTTTCCGGATTACACCGCTAGTGTCGCCAAAACCCGAGCTGCATTTACAGAGGTTCGGAAGCTACTGCGTAACCGTCAAGGAGTCAGATATGGCATTCTTTTTCCAGCCAGATTCCGGTGTGATTTTTCTTAACATTGCAGAACGGACTGTCTGCAACTTAGCAGGTGGACTTATGCTTACTAATTCCACATTTATATATTTAGCTACAGTATATCTTTTTATCACAAAATACTGCATATGTTAAAGTGTTTTATTTGTTTTCATGATGGGAGTTGTGTATCTCTTTTGTACTTAACGACTCGAGATATTGTTTTTGTTTATATTTCCCCGACCTGATCTATTTCGTTCTGCCTCACATGTTTACAAACTGTTATTTAGCTCTGCATATGTCCATATGGCAGGTTATGTTCTTGTTCGATATTGCGCAACTCAGCTTTTTGAAAAAGAAAGGAAAAAAAAAAAAAAGTTATTTTCTTAGCATCCGGTGGGGGCCCGAGTAGCTGCTCTTTCAGGTTCCCTTATAACACTAAATGTGTAGTTTGTTTGCGAGGGGTGCCTACGTTCGCATGGGCTTTGTAGCTGAAGGGGGATGGGACACACTTCATTGTCAACGAGGCTTTGCCAGGTTTTTCTTCTTTATTGCTCTTATTGCAGTTTTTTTCTTTAGATCTGTCTTATTTTCTCTCTTTTTCTTTCCTTTTATTATTTTATTTATTGTTTATTTGTTATCATGCTGGAGGTTGTCAAGTGAACTATTATTCATTTATGGCTAACCTAAACATTTTCAAAGGGGCAGATGACTGCTCTGTTAGTCTCGTTAGTTGGAACGTCAAATCAATGAATCACCCAGTAAAGCGGGGTAAGATTCTTATGCATTTAAAGAAGTTTAATGCAGACATAGCATTTTTACAAGAGACTCATTTAAGGACAGCAGATCACTTCCGGTTGAAGGGGGGCTGGATAGGGCACACATTTCATTCAAATTTTAATTCAAAGTCTAGGGGAGTGGCTATACTGAAAAATAAGAATACATCATTCACATTGTCAAGTGTGCAGTCCGACCCATCTGGGTGATATATCATTGTTGTGGGGCAGATGTATACTATGCCAGTAATCCTGGCTAACATTTATGCACCTAATTTTTTTACAGATTTTTTCTCTCGCATACCTAGTTTATCAACCCATTATCTCATCCTTGGGGGGGACATGAATTGTGTTCTATCCCCAGTATTAGACCGCAGCTCACCTAAACCAATAACTCTAACCAGATCAGCACACTCCATCCACTCCTTTCTGAAATCTTATGGTGTTGCAGATGTGTGGCGGTTTCGCAATCCTACTGCTAGGAGTTACTCTTTCTACTCTCCAGTTCATCACACATACTCTCGCATTGATTATTTTTTTTACAGATAAAAGACTCTTACCATCTATTGCCAGGTGTGACTATGAAGCTATAGTTATCTCTGACCATGCGCCCTTATGTATGAAAATGTATATCCCCAACAGACAATCCAACTACCGCCCTTGGAGGCTCAACCCTCTGCTTCTGTCAGAGGCTGCCTTCATTGACTTTATTACTTCAGAGATTAAATTCTTTCTCACAGTAAATCAAACTCCTGGAATATCATCCCTAACGGTGTGGGAGACTTTAAAAGCTTATCTGAGGGGTCAAGTTATCTCTTATTGCGCAAGACAGAAAAAAACTGAAACTACGTGCCTTAATAAACTGGCGGAGGAAATGTTGGAGATAGATAGACTAAACAGCCTTTCACCCTCTGCAAGCACTATGGAATGAACGCATGCTATTACAAACTGAATTTGATTTACTTTCAACACGACAGATTGAATATCTCTTACTTAAGTCACGACAAAAAACTTACGAACATGGGGAGAAAGCTGGCCGACTACTTGCTAACCAGTTGCGACAAAGAACAGTGCATCAGATTATTCCAGCCATCCATGATGAGGCTGGAACTCTAAATTCGGATAGCATTGCAATCAATTCATGCTTTAAAACTTTCTATCAATCACTATACAGGTCTGAATCATACGCTGACCCCTCCATGGTTGAGGATTTTTGCCAATCTTTGTGTTTCCCCCCCTTGGATGCAGAGAGGGTGGCTGGACTGGAAGAAGATATCTCTGTTGAAGAAATTAAATTAGCGATCAAGTCCATGCAAGGTGGCAGGTCCCCAGGGCCAGATGGTTACCGTGCTGAGTTTTTTTTTAACTTTCTCAGA
Source organism: Crenuchus spilurus (assembly GCA_036984385.1). Lineage (NCBI taxonomy): Eukaryota > Metazoa > Chordata > Actinopteri > Characiformes > Crenuchidae > Crenuchus > Crenuchus spilurus. Next base: position 95,229 of record BRDA01001652.1, on the reverse strand, counting down.
TTTGCTTTCACCACTACTACTTACAGTTCTTGAAGAATCATTTTGTACTTGATCTCTTCCATGTACCATGCGTCAGGCAGTTATTTCTCTTATTCTGAAGAAGGATAAGGACCCTCTAGAGTGTGGATCCTATCGCCCTATTTCCCTGTTAAATGCTGATGCAAAAATCCTAGCTAAAATCCTAGCTCTCCGTCTGGAAACGGCCCTTCCCACCATCATTTTGTGTGACCAAACAGGGTTTATAAAGAATCGCTTCTCCTTTTTTAATACACGACGCCTATTAAATATTTTGTACAGTCCCTCCCTGCCTGATGACCCCGAGGCAGTATTGGCATAGGATGCGGAAATATCCTTTGACCGAGTGGAGTGGGACTACCTCTTTGCAATACTAGAAAAGTTTGGGCTGGGTCCTAAATTTATATCTTGGATCAAAATTTTGTACAATCTTCCATTAGCTGCCATACACACCAATAGTAATTTATCTGCTTATTTCAAACTCAGTCGTGGTACAAGGCAGGGGTGCCCTCTCTCCCCATTGCTTTTTGCAATCGTAACGGAGCCCCTAGCTATTGCTATAAGACAAAATGTTGATATCAAAGGAATCAAACGTGCAGGGCTGGAGCATAAGGTGTCCTTGTATGCAGATGATATGCTGCTATTCATATCAGAACCCCAGTCGAGTATTCCAGCTCTAATGGCCCTACTTACAAAATTTGGAAGGATTTCTGGCTATAAGATAAATTATTAGAAAAGTGAGCTGATGCCGTTAGGTGGTAGGGAGAGCCTGGCAACATGGGCCTCCTTCCCGTTTAAACTATGCCTACAAAAATTTAAATATCTCGGGATATGGATCACACGCAATCACAAAGACTTATATATGGCTAATTATCAGCCTTTGCTTTTGAACTTGAGGCAGGACCTTGAACGTTGGTCCCCCCTACATCTTTCCCTGATGGGCCGAATAAACACAGTGAAGATGACTATTCTGCCTAAATTTTTATATGTATTCCACTCTCTGCCAATTTTCTTAACGAAGTCATTTTTTCACAAACTGAATAATCTAATATTGCCTTTCATATGGAATAATAAATCGCCCCGAATAAAGAGAAACGTACTACAGAGAAGTCGGTATTCAGGAGGATTGGCTCTTCCAAATTTCATGTTTTATTACTGGGCAGCAAATATAAGAGCATTGCTGTACTGGATGGCGAGTGAAGCCACTACCCCTGTATGGACATTTTTGGAAGGGTCATCACTTAGATCTACCTCCTTGGCAGCATTGCTATGCTCTGATTTGCCATTTGCAAAATCCATCAGCCACTTTAGTCTCAATCCAATTGTCATGGATTCAATAAAAATTTGGAACCAGTTTAAAAGGTCATTCTCCCTAAAAGAAATTTCACTTGCGGCTCCAATCGAGAAAAACCATAGATTTCCTCCATCGATGGTAGATGATGCTTTTATGATTTGGACTAGAAGAAATATACATTCATTGTCTGACCTTTATGTTGTTGATAATTTTGCCACTTTTGAACAGCTTGTACGGAAATTTGAACTACCACGTTCACATTTTTTTAGGTACTTGCAGCTTCGGAACTTTGTCTCTTCTAGTTCTGACTGCTTTCCAGCGCGCCCCCCTGATTTGTTGTTGGACACGATCTTTAAATGTAAAGATATACATAGACGGAGTATCAGCATTATTTATGAATCTTTGAACTCGTATAACCTCACTCCATTGGTGACCCTCAGGAACAAATGGGAATTGGGTCTAGGTGAAACAATAGAAGATTTGTGGCAAAAAATAATACACAGGATTTTTTCCTCTTCTATATGTGCAAAACATATGGTCATCCAATTTAAGATTGTGCATCGTTTGCATTGGTCTAAGGTTAGGCTTGCTAAGATTAAGCCGGACCTGGACCCCACATGCGATCAATGTGGGATGGCCCCAGCCTCGCTTTTGCACATGTTTTGGTCATGTCCAAAGGTATATGCTTTTTGGAGTGCTATTTTTAAAACCTACTCAGAGGTCTGTAATAAACTACTGCTGCCCTGTCCACTCGTTGCACTGTTTGGTGTAGTGCCGGAGGATACATATGTGGATAGACTGGAGAGAGAGATGCTTGCTTTTAGCTCGCTCCTTGCCAGGAGGTTGATTCTTACCAAATGGAAAGACAAATTTACCAACACACGGCCATTGGATAGGGGAAGTTCTATATAATCTCAGAATTGAAAAGGTTAGGTATACTTTACAAGGGTCCGCTGAGAAATTTCACAGTATATGGCAATCCTTTATAACCTTTTCTAAAAACATGGAAGTAAAACAATCAGCATGACTTTTTTTTTCCTTTTATTTCTGTTTATCTGTATTATTTAGTGTTATATGCTACGTTTGTAATATTTTGTACTTTTTTATATATATGCGCATATAGGCATGTATATATTTTTTGTAGTGTTATTATTGTATCTGTATGTATATAAATGAAATGTATATAATGTATATAAATCACATGTACATTTCTACTGATCTGCTGTTTATTTTTTTATTTTTATTTCTTGAAACCTGGTCTGTGTTATGCGGACGCTTGTGATGTCCTGGGGGGGAGGGGAAGTGTTGTTTGATGTGTTCAGTTTTCTATGTTGTATCACGTTAAATTTAATAAAAAGACCTTGATAAAAAAAAAAGAACACTTCAGTCGTGACCAGCCCGGGGATCGGACAGGCAACCTTCAGTTCACCAGACGAGGTCCTTAACCACTAGGCCTACCCCCCTACAAACCTACTGTCTGAATCATTCAGAGGCTGCCATGCTGTGCCAGGGGTGTGACAACAAGAAAGGGGATACATGATTATCATTTTATAGACTTCCCAAAGTCACAGACTGGAGGGAAAATTATGGACTGATTTTTGTGTCAAAAGTTTCACAATAGCAAAAATAAATCTGCAAGCAAAATCCACAGAAACAAGACCATAAAGTATATCTTGTGAATGCAAAAAAGAAAAAAAATTATATAAGAAATGTAATGTTTATTTCATTAAATGCTACGTTTGCATTTAGACCATTTTTGGTTTCAATGGGGTTTTTTTTGGGGTGGGGGGTTTTCAACAATTTTTGGTTTCAAGGTTTTAGTTTTTTTTTGCTTCTGCCCAGCATTTTTTTTGCTTTTGAGTTTTGGAACACTTTTCACGTGTGGGTGGGACTTAAAAGGCAGCGTTAGCCTTGAATTTCCATTGGTCACTGATTTTGGATTGACAGCAGCTTTGAGTCTACCTCTGGGACAGAGCCACGCCCACCACACCTGCTTCACAGTGTTTTCAAACATGGCAAAATGCAGGGTTTCTAATTCACAGCAGCAGCTAAACTGAATTTTGCCATTAAAGTTTATACAAAGGGTTATAATGAATTGCTAAATGGACTATAGATATTGTAGATACTCATATTTCTTCCAGACATCTGTGTTTTCTCTCCATCCAGTTCCCTAAAACTTTAAAAAGCTCACGTTGGTGAAGTGTGCTCAGTATTAACCATCACAATTAATGTAAGTATTTGAGCAGTGGATCATTCACGACTCAGCTGTGACAGTGACCTGTTAGTATGCAGAGTTGTGTGTGAGGTCTCTGTGAGCTCGGGCGTATGTAAAGCATCTAGTACAGTAGGGTAGAAGAGCTTGTAGCCAGTGTATGTTGCTTTCTGCTTGTAACTTTCTGCTTTCCGCTACCACCGCTGGATAGCCCCAACAGGGGCGAAAAGAGTAGCCGAGTACGTAAGTCTCCCCCTGCCAGTACATAGCCTCTCCACTGCCAAGACTCCTGTGGTGCCTCCTCGCGGCCACAAACGGTAACTGGGTACCTTGTAGTCCCAGGCAAAAATTGCAAGGGCATCGAGAAGCAGCAGTGGGCCCCAGAGATGTGGTGTGCAGGCCCACTTTCAGTGGACACGCCCTGGCATCCATCAACCACTGCCCCAGCTATGGGCAAATAGCGCCACTGCCTTGTGGGTAAGCCTATTGAGGTAAAGCTAAGGGAGCACACCCATACCGAAAAGAAATGCGCTGGCAGTGTGCACAGGTGGGCCTGAACAGAGCAAGGACCCGGCAGCCTCCTGCAGCTATGATGAGGGACTGGTCTTCTTGGGCCCACCCACGGCACCAGGATAACCTCAACATGGTGAAGTTGCAATCGGAGTGCAATTGGAGAAAGTTACTACTAAATGTTACTACCTGAAACTGGCAACATCGAACATAAGGACCCTCCTGGACATCCATGGCAGTTCTGAAAGACCCCACAGAAGAACAGCATTGGTTGCAGTTGAGCTGAGTCGCTACAACATTGACATCGCGGCTTTGAGTGAAACACGGCTCCTGCATGAAGGGTCTTTGACAGAGGAGGGGATGGGCTACACCTTCTTCTGGAAAGGCTACCCCTCTGGTGGACAACATCAGCATGGTGCGGGATTGGCCATTAAGAACACACTGCTGCCAAGACTCATTGAAACACCTGTGGGCATCAGTGAAAGACTAATGACCCTCCGTATCCCCCTGGTGAAGAACCATTATGCCACACTTCTTGTGTATAAGCTCCAACCCTGCCCTCCAATAGTGAGATAAAAGACTCCTTCACTCTAGATGATACTCTTTGCAGGATACCCAAGAGTGACAAGATCATTTTGCTTGGGGACTTTAACGCCAGAGTGGGCCAAAACAGTAGGATATGGAACAGAGTGCTTGGTAAACATGGGGTTGGTCAGGCCAATTCAAACTTGCCCTCTGCTCTGAGCACAACCTGACCAAAACCAATACCATCTTCCAGCAAAAGGCTAAATATAAAACATCATGGATGCACCCACGCTCCAAACACTGGCACCTGATAGATTATGTCATAGTAAGATGCGACATCAGTGATGTGTTCATAACTCGTGCCATGAGAGGTGCAGAGTGCTGGACAGATCACCGTATGATAATGTCCAAAGTCCACCTGAAAGTGCGCACCCCCTTGTGGAAATGTGTGCCCAAAGGGAGGAGGCTTGACTGTTTCGTTGCTCACTGGCAGAAAAGCTGGAGGAGCTAGAACTGTTCCTGAGTGGTGAAAATCCCATAGATGAACAGTGGACAGCCATCAGCTCAGCCCTGCATGAAACGGCAGCCCAAACAATCGGCTTTAAGGGCAAAAACCACCAAGACTCGTTCGATAACAACCTGGACATAATCTTTTGAACAGCATGCACAAAGCACACCAGGTAGCCTTAAAAAACCCTTCATCCAAAGCCGCTAGACAACTATGGCAGAAAACTCTGCAAGAATGTGCAGAGAGCTCTGCGGACCATAAAAAATGAGTGGTGGAGAGTACAGTTTTATACTATAGCACAATGTCAGACTTAACTAAGGATGTAAATCTCTATAAGTAATTTGATCAGAGGAGGACGGATCCCCTTTGTGAGTCTGGTTCCTCTCAAGGTTTCTTCCTCCAGCCTTGAGGGAGTTTTTCCTTGCCACTGTTGCCTTTGGCTTGCTCACATCGGGCTTAGATTCAAATTGTCTGATACTAACTATGTAAAGCTGCTTTGTGACAACGTCCGTTGTAAAAAGCGCTATATAAATAAATTTTTTATTTGATTTGGACTGCAAAGGCACAGGAAATCCAGACTTTTGCAGATAGAAATTACATGCACAACTTTTACAAATCAAACCTATCTACAGTCCAACTAATCACAGCACCACTCCCCTGAAAACAGCAGATGGACTCAAAATCCTGATAGACCAGAACAATATTCTGGAAAGGTGGGCTGAACACATTAACACCCTACTAAACCAGGATGCAGATGTACACCATACTATTTTGTGTGAATTGCCTGAACATCCACAAATTAATGATCTCAATCAGCCTCCAACATTTCAGGACGTTCTATCAGCTGTCCACTCTTTGAAGAACAACAAGTCTCCTGGCATTGATAAAATCCCTGCAGAGCTGATAAAGCAGGGGGGTTACCTCTGTACAAGAGCACTTCATCAATACATCAAAAAAAGCCTGGTCAGACGGGATCATTCCACAGCAAGGGAAAGATGCCAGCATTGTTACCATCTATAAGAGCAATGGTGACAAGGCCATCTGTGGAAATTACAGGGGTATATCACTCCTTGCTGTGGCTGGCAAAGTCCTTGCAAAGGTGATGCTTCAGAGGCTGATCAGTAAAATCACAGAGTCAATGCTGAGTCACAATGTGGGTTTAGAAAGAACAGGAGCACAGTCGACATGATCTTTACAGCTCGGCAACTTCAGGAAAAGTGCAGGTAGCAACACAAAGATACGTTAATGGCTTTTATTGACCTCTCCAAAGCCTTTGACACTGTGCAGAGAGATCTTCTATGGGAATTACTTCTCCAGATCGGATGCCCCAATAAATTTGTCAATATACTGCGTTCATTTTATGATGGAATGACTGCTAGGGTGACAATAGGAGGAAGAGTCTGCCCCTTTTCCTGTGCGAACTGGAGTTAGACGGGCGTGTGTATTAGCACCTGTGCTCTTTAACATCTTTCTTATGAGAGTCACCCAGCTTCTTCACAAGGAGATTGAGAGCAACAGTGGGGTGACAGTAGCCTACAGGCTAGATGGGAATCTCTTCAACATCAGGAGGCTGCAAGCAATCACCAAGCTTCACAGGTTGAGGGTCCTTGAGGTACAGTATGCAGATGACTGTGCTCTTGTGTCTCTCACACCACAGGACCTTCAAACTGTGCTTGGTGCAGCAGTGAGGCTTGTAGCATGATAGCATGTTGGGGTTGACTATTAACACTGACAAAACAGAGGTAATCTGCCAATGGCGCACCAACATCTCATCCATACCACCTGTCTTCACTCTCTCTGGCAAACAACGGTCTGTAACATCATCTTTCAGATACCTGGGGAGTATTCTCTCTGACGATAACAACATTGACAATGAGGTCCAGAACCGAATTCACCAAGCATCAGCTGTTTTTGGAAGATTCAGGCGCCGGGTCTTTCAAAACAAGAATTTACATCTCTGCACTAAAGTCTGTGTCTACCAAGCTGTCTGTAACACCACCCTCATGTATAGCTGTGAAGCCTGGGTCACTTATAGCCGACACATCAAGGCCATGGAACACTTCCATATACACTGCCTTCAGCGTATTCTGGGGATCACCTGGCGGGACAAAGTACCTCACACAGAGATCCTCAGAAAAACAGGCTGTATAAGTATTGAGGCAACTATTATTTCAATACCAACTGTGATGGGTGGGACATATTATAAGAATTCCCTATAATCGGCTGCCTTGCATAGTGCTGTATGGCCAACTAGATCATGGCCAGCGCTCTGCTGGAGGGCAAAAGAAGCGCTATAAAGACCAACTGAAAACAGCAATAAAGAGGTGTAACATCAAGCCTGGGGACCTGGAGATCTTGGCTGCTGACCGCAACATCTGGAGGCAGCTGTGCTCAGATGGAACCCAGTGAATTCGAGAATGAAAGGACAGCTAGGAGACAACAGAGGAGGTTGAGGAGGAGAAACACACCCATTGGTGGCAGTAAAACCACCACTACATTCACATGTCCCACCTGCCATAGGACTTGTGGGTCCAGGATAGGACTATATAGCCATCAGAAGACTCACCGTTGAAGGACAGAAGTGGACATCATCATCGGATTCGATGGACAGCCACAAGCATGCAGAGTTATTAAACATCTAATCTGCTGGGCTGATATTTGTCTACTAAATATATTAGACCATAAATATCCTTACAGCAGTGTCCTGTGGTCAGATAGTGACCGCTGATAAAGGACTAGAGGATGACTAACATATATCTGCAGCAACAGTTAGCTACCTTCAATAGCTCCAGCAGAACTGTTTTATAATACTGTGGCAGCACAACACACTAAAACTCCACGTCAGTGTCACAGCTGTTCATTGCTGATAATCAAACGTCACTGTCACAGCTGAGTCGTGAATGATCCACTGCTCATATACTTACATTAAGCGTGACGGTTAATACTGAGCACACTTCACCAACGTGAGCTTTTTAAAGTTTTAGGGAACTGGATGGAGAGAAAACACAGATGTCTGGAAGAAATATGAGTATTTACAATGTCTACAGTCCATTTAGCAATTAATTATAACCTTTGTATTAATTTGAATGACAAAATTAAGTTTAGCTGCTGCTGTGAATTAGAAATGCTGCATTCCACCATGTTTGAAAACGCTGTGAAGCAGACGTGGTGGGCGTGGCTCTGTTTCAGAGGCGAATTGAAAGCTGCTATCAATCCAAAATCAGTGACCAATGGAAATTTAAGGCTAATGCCTTCTAAGTCCCACCCACATGTGAAAAGTGTTCCAAAACTCAAAAGCAAAAAAATGCTGGGCAGAAGCAAAGACAGATTCAAGAAGCAAAAAAACAATTAAACCAAAAATTGTGGAAAAATTTAAAAAACCTCAAAAACTTTGAAACCAAAAATTGTGGGGAAAAAAACTTATAATGAAATAACATTATTCATTTTTAATATATTTTTCTTTTTTGCATTCACAAGATATACTTTATGGTCTTGTTTCTGTGGATTTTGCTAGCAGATTTGTTTTTGCTATTGTGAAACTTTTGACACAAAAATCACTCCATAGAAAATGGCTTGCCAATATCAAACAGGCAAACTGGACACCAACCGAAAGCAGTCGACTTTGCAGTGCACATTTTATCTCCTGTGAGTAACTCTTAATTAACAACTAAGTTAGTGTGTGGGAATTTGCTTTTGCAAGGCAAACTGTTTAAAAAGACGTTTCAGCAGACTGTGGTATTATTAGATTTTAATCATTTTTAGGGTTGTCATTTTACAATAGGCTTGGGTGGTATAAAGGTATTTTGTTATACCGCGGTATTTAAATATGGTGACGGTATCTAAAAATGATGACGGTATTAGTCACGTGAGGTAATGCGGCAAATTTCAAAAAGAAGTCTATTAAAACTGGGACTTAAACGTGCTTCACACGTCAGCAAAACACAGCGCCAGTTTCACAGAAACACACACACACTTGATACTTTTATTTAAAAACTAAACAAGTAATTGTTTATTTCAGTCTCTGGTAAAGTTATTCTGTCTTATTTATACAACCGGCCCTCCGTCTGCTTCTCTCACAGACAGCACGCGTGCGTGTGTGAATCTGCGCGCATGCTGCGATTCCCGCTCTGATGATCATATTAAAGTAAATTCCGTTTATTTCGTTAGGTAGAAGAGAAACAAATTTGCTGTGAGACACGAATGAATGTGGACGTCTCTCTCTCTCTCTCTCTGCGCATCTGCGTGCGCTGGCCATACGGGGGGGAGGGGGGTCGACAGCAGCTGCCGCCGGTTATACGGCATACCGCGGTATTTTCTCAAGCTCATACCAATGTATGAAAAGCACCATTACCGCCCAACCCTATTTTACAAACAACTTTTCTTTAGAAGTCTAAAGCTCAAAATAAATGCTATGATACGTTACAGGGTGGTGTTTAGTCATGTAGGTTAGCCTTGACAAGAAATATTTTCTTTTGTTTCAGATGCAACATTTTAGGCTTCGTTAACCAGCCTGCTGTGAAGTATTTGTATGCATCTGTGCTTTTTTAGGCCTTCAAACTTTGACCTGAATAAGGCGATGGGTTAATTCATATGTAAATATCATGAAATGACAAGTTTGGCAGTGAATGCCAGCGGTTGAAAAAGCTCAGGTGATAAATGTCCTATTCAATTGAAGGCATTTTATTTCTGAGTATTGTTTCTGCTCTGCTGAGTTCAAGTGCAAAGTTTGCTACATTGTTTTTGTTGCAGGAGGTACTCAACATGGCAGCGACCACAACAAAACCATGACTGCAAAGCATGAATAGATTTACGATCTTCTAAATGTGACTAAACACAGTCATTAAATACAAATAGTTGCAACACAAGTCAGTACACCTCACAGTGAATATGTCCAAATTGTGCCCAATTGTGTCATTGTCCCTCTAGTGGTGTCATGTGACTCGTTAAGGTTACAAGGTTCTTTATAACTGATGTCACAAAGTAGCTTTACAGGGTTTGTAATAACAAAACACCAATGGTTGTAGGTGTGTAAGGGGAGCAGAGCTGGTAAATTTGGTGCTTTGGATACAATTCTCTAATATTTGCTGCTGGATGCTCAACATGGTACCTCATGGCAAAAAAACTCTGATGTGTGAAACAGAATTGTTGTTCTCCACAAAAATGGTCGGGGCTATAAGAAGATTGCTAACAACCTGCAAACTAACTACAGCATAGTGGCCAAGATCATACAGCAGTTTTACAGGACGGGTTCCACTCAGACCAGGCCTTGCCAGGGTCAACCAAAGACGTTGAGTTGAGATGTGTTCAGCATCATATCCAGAGGTTGCCTTAAAAAAGAGACACGATGACATGATGCTGGTGCTGACAAAAGGTCATCAGGTCAACAAGTGACACTCTCCATGTGGATGAGGAAGAGGACGCACTATTTGGAACAATGGTACGGAATTTTGCTGAATTGGCACAAAGCAACATCTTCGTTTACTGAGAAATTAATGTGTTGGGTTGCTAGTCCGGGCCTATGAGGCGCCCAACTTTGATTCGACCTGTGGGGCAGAACGGACATTGACTGTGATTAACACCTGGTTGGATAATATCCTGATGAGATGGTGTTCTGTGAAGTGCTGGACATTTGGAGATCCTTTAACCAAAAGTGACCATGCAAATTCAGGTCTGCTCGTACTAAATTTTATTTTTCCTTATTCGGCCTTGACTGCCCGGCTGAAGAATTCTCCCGCAGGGGTGCTAAATGCTGCTAGGGTCTGTCACCTTATCGTGTTCCTGATAAGAGAGGCAACTGTTTGGGCGCCTGGAAGCTGTTCAAGGCTACACAGCTACTGTGCTCATCGCGTGTCATCGTGCGGACTGAGAAACACAGACTCTCTGACTGCAGAAGGGCAAACAACCTGTTGTCTCCTGCCCCACCCTCCAG
>BRDA01001652.1:48924-69719 GCA_036984385.1 Crenuchus spilurus | reverse complement strand
TGAAGGGTTGGTGCTTTGGTGTTTGAATAGTTTGATTTGCTTGTGGTTTGGACTATTAGTTGTGTGAAGTTTGATTCGTTTGAATGAAATATTAACGGTTCTAAGTGTGGGTTCTCTGAAGTTTGTGTGGTGTGATGTGTGGGTAGTACAATATTTGAGTGGTGTTCCTTGTGTGAGGTGTGAAGGGTTGGTGCTTTGGAGTTTGAATAGTTTGATTTGCTTGTGGTTTGGACTATTGGTTGTGTGAAGTTTGATTCATTTGAAATATTAATGGTTCTAAGTGGGTTCTCTGAAGTTTGTGTGGTGTGATGTGTGAGTAGTACAATATTTGAGTGGTGTTCCTTGTGTGAGGTGTGAAGGGTTGGTGCTTTGGTGTTTGAATAGTTTGATTTGCTTGTGGTTTGGACTATTAGTTGTGTGAAGTTTGATTCGTTTGAATGAAATATTAATGGTTCTAAGTGTAGGTTCTCTGAAGTTTGTGTGGTGTGATGTGTGGGTAGTACAATATTTGAGTGGTGTTGCTTGTGTGAGGTGTGAGGGTTGGTGCTCTGGAGTTTGAATAATTTGATTTGCTTGTGGTTTGGGCTATTGGTTGTGTGAAGTTTGATTTGTTTGAAATATTAATGGTTCTAAGTGGGTTCTCTGAAGTTTGTGTGGTGTGATGTGTGGGTAGTACAATATTTGAGTGATGTTGCTTGTGTGAGGTGTGAGAGGTTGGTGCTCTGGAATTTGAATAGTTTGATTTGCTTGTGGTTTGGGCTATTGGTTGTGTGAAGTTTGATTCGTTTGAAATATAAATGGTTCTAAGTGGGTTCTCTGAAGTTTATTTGGTGTGATGTGTGGGTAGTACATTATGTGAGTGGTGTTTTTTGTGTGAGGGGTTGGTGCTCTGGAGTTTGAATAGTTTGATTTGCTTGTTTTTTGGGCTATTGGTTGTGTGAAGTTTGATTCGTTTGAAATATTAATGGTTCTAAGTGTGGGTTCTTTGAAGTTTGTGTTGTGATGTGTAGGTAGTATAATGTTTGAGTGGTGTTCCTTGTGTGAGGGGTTTGTGCTGTAGAGTTTGAATAGTTTGATTTGCTTGAGGTTTGGACTATTGGTTGTATTACGTTTGATTCGTTTGAAATATTAATGGTTCTAAGTGTGGGTTCTCTGAAGTTTGGTGGTGTGATGGTGTAAAGTTTGAGTTGTGTGACTTGTACAAGTTCTGCAGTGTTGTTTCTGTGAAGTTAGGGTAGTATTGGGTGGATGTGGTAGGTCCTTTTACTGGTTTGGTGCTTCTGCTCTATTGAAAATACTGTGAAAAATTTTGAATGGGACCCTATGGGGAAAAAAGTCCACTTTGGTGGAACCCTGATGGAACCCTGATAGTCTGATTGCTTAGAAAAGCACAAGCAACTTAATTGGTTATAGCAGGGGTGGCCAACCCTGGTCCTGGAGAGCCGCATTCCTGCCCAGTTTGGTGATCTCCCTGATCAAACACACCTGATTCAACTCAGCAGGCAATTATCAGGTTTAATTGTAGTGTCAGAGCACAACGATCACCAAACTGTGCAGGAATGCGGCTCTCCAGGACCAGGGTTGGCCACCCCTGGGCTATAGGTTCTACCATCCTGTGAAGTTTGATAGTTGTGACACAGATGACAAACACTTTATTCCAGTAATTTTGCAATGGTCCCCAACACTGCAGCTTGCTGCCAGAGCAAACAAAGCTATTGCTAAGCAGTTGTATTCTGGCTTCATTATAACAAGTGCAGTTTAGTAAGGTTTGCAGTTGTAGTTTGTTCTCTTCTTCTGTCATTTCCTTGTATTATATTATATAATTATGTACAGTAGGTATGCACCGCAGAGGTGGGAGCAAGTCCCTCATGTGCAAGTCACAAGCAAGTCTCAAGTCATCTCCTTCAAATCTCAAGCAAGGCCCAAGTTACTGTGGTGAGAACCAAGCAACTCAAGTCGAGTCCCTGCTATAAGTCAAGCAAGTCACAAGTCATGTCATACAAATATGGTCTTGATCTACCCCAGTTTCCACATTTAAATCAATATAGACGGTCATATACAAATTGAGTTTTATTTCAACATAAACTAAACCTATTAAATATCAAATGTACCTCAAACATACAATTACATAACTTACTGCATGGCTTACTTCCCCCATCAAGAGGGTCACACCATTTCTCTATAACCTATTAATGCATCTCTCAAAAGTGCCTCTTAATGAACATTTCTGAGCACAATAAACTGTTGTATCGTCAAATGAATAGTAGATAAAATAAAATAAGTATATAAAAATAAATAAAAAACATTGCCTGAAATGTAAACCTGTTACCTATAAAAACAATTTCTGAAATGTTATTACAAACATTACAAAACATTACATCAAACCATGAAAACATTCATATGTTTTTAGTATGCCACATACTATTCATGCTATTTTGTCTAGTTCATATCCACACTAGCAAGCAGCTCTGCCACAACATTAACCCTGGAAAGGCTGAGGTTTTTTTGAGATCCTGAGGAATTTCTGAAAAAAAAACCCTCCCTCTTGTGGGATATCAGCGAGCTATTATGCTAACTATTGCCAGGATATCATCCCCCACAGGGTTTAGGCTCAGAGAAGGAGAGCCTTCTCTGAGAAAGCTCAAAGAAAGAGTGTGCAGTGTGTATGTTAGTGTTATTTATTGTGATAAATAAATGTATAATAAACTATCATTCGTTCTCTGGTAAAGTTATTCTGTCTTATTTATACAACCGGCCCTCTCCGTCTGCTTCTCTGTGCGAGTCTGCGTGCATGCTGCGATAATAATTATTATAATATATTACAGTTAATTTCAGTGTCTACGTAAGTCAAAAATAATCCATTGTATTTTATTTCGTTAGATAACAGGGAAATGAAACGAAATATAGTTTATTATACATTTATTTATCATAATAAATAACACAGTAACACAATAAATAACAATAACATACACACTGCACACTCTTTCTTTGAGCTTTTCTATAATTCGTTTCATTTCCATTATCTAATGAAATAAAATACAATGGATTATTTTTGACTTACGTAGACACTGAAACTAACTAATATATTATAATTATTATCGCAGCGTGCACGCAGACTCACACACAGAAGCAGACAGAGAGGGCCGGTTGTATAAATAAGACAGAATAACTTTACCAGAGACCGAAATAAATAATTACATCTTTAGTTTTGAAATAATAGTATGTTTAAATATAGTTTGAATAGTATCAAGTGTGTGTGTGTGTGTGTGTGTGTGTCTTTCTGTGAAACTGGCGCTGTGTTTTGCTGACGAGTATTTTTGTGGCTTTGACCTGAAGATCCCAATGCATAAAAAAATGAGCTAAAATAAATAAATACATTCTTTCTGTAAGTTTCGTTTCATTTTGAAATATAATATGCGTCTTTTTGAGTTTCTGAGATATTTTCCCTCACTTTGCCCTGGAGATGGCAATGCATAAATAAATCTCTAAAATGATCTAAAATTAATAAATAAATACATTTTCTCTGTGTTATTCGTTTGATTTTAAAATATAATATAGTATTCTGAGTGTCTTTCTGTGAAACTGGCCTGAGTTTCTGAGATATTTCCCTCACTTTGCCCTGGACAGTTTGTCATGTAATGAGCGTATCAATAGGGCGCTAATGGTCTCTCAGCAGGGTGGCGAGCTAAGCGGGGTATTTTCCCCTGACGAGAAATTTCGTTGCATCTGCGCTTCCAGTGTTAAAGAAATATTTAACTTCAGCATAACTTTCAAATTTAAACAATCATTTTACATATACTAGATGTCAAGGTTGCTAGACAGTGTGGATATGAACAGAACAAAATAATAGCATGAGGCATAAAAAACCCACAATTTTTTTTTGTATACATTTTGTGTGTTTGTTATTTTGTATACATTTGGTCTGGTTAGGTTTGTTTTCATACTGCATTTTTGTAAGCGCACCAAGGACTTTTATTATGACACGCCCACTTACTGTTGTCATCACTTACATGGTGTGCGTCTTCCTACACTCGACACTGATTGATTTGTAGGAAGACGTGCGTCTGACGTGTTTAAATACTTTTATATACTGCTGACGCAGTTTCATTCATTTAGTTTAGGTTGCTCTGTCATCCTGTTATATCCTTTCTCTCTCATTATCTCAGAAAATAAGCTGCACATTTCAGTATTTTCGTGCATTTTAAGCTGACTTTTCACATGTTCATCAGACCAAAATTATATTAAACATTTGGTCTCCTCCTTGCTCCATGTGTTACAACGGCTCATTATTGCTGTTGCTTAGCGTTCTGCGTACTGCATGCACTGTAAAATCATGCTTTAAAATAAAATCTTCTAATGTAATCTAACTTGATTTTTTTATTTAAATATTTTCAATTTAAAAACAAAGTCTTTTTGACTCATCTGTCTCAAGTCTAAGTCAAATCATAAAGATCAAGTCAAAGTTGAGACTTTTACCAGCGTTAGTCAAGCAAGTCTCAAGTCTTCACAATTGCGACTCGAGTCTGACTCGAGTCAAGTCATGAGACTCGAGTCCCCCGCCCTCTGAGGCACTGTATATTTGGCAACCAAAATTGCTCGCACAAATATGGCAAAAACACTTTCGGTTGCCAAATTTCTCTTATTGTATATTTGTGCAATTGATAATGTGAATTAATATGGTTAGGGTTGTTGATGCCTGCCCAACAGGAATGTCTTGGTTTGAAGACAGGTTTGAGGTTTGGAAGTTACCTGGCTAAACTGAGAAATCATGTTTTATGAAGTACAGCCGTGACCTTCTTACCGGCAATAACCTGACGTCCTCTACCTTTACCATCCTTGGCACCCTCAATGATACCTGGGAGATCCAAGAGCTGCAAAACAGAAGATGAATGATTCATAAACATGATTTAGTACAAAAGCAGTTTTTGGGAAAATCACTAGAGGAATAGCAAGACTAGAGATTAACTGAATGTGTTTTTCGATACAAGTTTCTGTAGTTAACTGATGGTGACAGATACCAAGATCATACAGATAATGTACACGATCAGAATCAGAAAACTTTGTCATTGTAAAAGTACAATGAAATTAAGGCCCCAGCTATTTATTGCTGGGAGGGCAGCAATTTACGGCACTCACCTAGAAGGAAGAAAACAGCATGAGGGGGGAAGGGGTAGGAGAAGAGAAAAAAAACATGCATATAACATGTAAAAACTCTTCCTCTTGCACACAGGTATACTTAGAGTCAGTGGTATATAGGGTTGGATGGCGGTTGGAATCAGGGGAGAAGGAGGGGGAAAGGCAAGACTCCATGGCAACCCCCCTAGTGGAGGTTTTGTGATACCACAGCAAGGTCAGCTGTGATAAGAAGGGAGCTGAAACAAAACATAGACATAATTTAATGCGAGCAGACCACCCAAATTTACTTAGGTCATTCTTTAGTCCATAAGATCTCCAAAATGTCCAGCTCATCTTTGCAGAACACCATCGTCAAAGAGATATTACCCAGCCTGGTGTTAATCACAGTCAATGTCCGTTCTGATCCACAAATCAAATCAAAGTTGGGCGCCTCATAGGGCCCGGACAAGCAAACCCAAAACATTAATTTCTCAGTAAACAATGATATTGCTTTATGCCAATTCAGCAAAATCCCGTACCAGTGTTCCGAATAGTGCGTCCTCGTTCTCTCCTCATGGAGCGTTCCGCTAGTCACACTAAGACACCACTTCTCCTGTCCATTGCGTATCCAGCCGCAAACAGTCCATTAGGACAGACAGGCCCCCCCTTGCCCAGACTTCTCATAAAGATGATGGTGACAATAGCATTTAGAGACTGCTTAATCCAATCCATAATGTTTCTTTTATAGAGCAGTGCCAAAGAGAGTCATTAGAGCATGAAAAAAACCGAATAGAAGCCAAGCAGGGAGATAAGGGTGAGGTAGGAAAAAGCGTCCACCTTCCAAGAGAGCCAAGAGTGACAAAAAAGCGTGGACCCGTGTGACAAAGTGACAAACTACTTTAATGTAAATGCTGTGGGATCTAGGAGGAAATTTCCTACTGCACATGCTAAAAATAGCACATTACAGTGAAATTTTCAGCCATAATTTAAACATGGAGGCAATAATCATTTAGTTCACTGATTCATAATCAAATAATATCCCTAAAGTAATGGACCAATTTATTTTTTTAAATTTATTAGAAAAACAGTGAAAAATCAAAGATGCCCATTGGCCTCATCAGCAGTGACACTCTGTCATTACCTAAAATCTGCCAACCACGGATTCCTTCCATGTCAAACGCCTGCTGGTTTCCTCAGTGGTGACAATCTGTGGGCCACTGGCTCTTTCAGCAGCAAGTTTTCCACTCACGGGTGTTTTCACCAGTGACAGCCTGCTGCCCACTGGTTTCTTTAATATTTAATTTTTTTTTTAAATAGTATTTTAATATTTAATTTGATATTTAATCCCTGAGAGAAAGACAGTATTTTTTTTCACTGGCATTTTTGCCCATTCATCTTTAACGATGAGCTCCAACTCTTTCAGGTTGGTGGGTCTCCTTGCCATCACCCTGATTCTTTAGCTCCCTCCACAGAATATCAATTTGATTTTTAATCAGTACTCTGGCTGGGTCACTGCAAAACGTTAATGTATTTGTCCGCTAACCATTTCTTAATCACTTTTGCTGTGTGTTGTGCCGAAATGTTCGCTGGTGCCCAAGGCTGATGTTGTTGAGAATCTTAATGTATTGCTCTTTTTTCATGGCGCCATTTACTCTGATTAGATTCTCTTGTCCACTGGCTGTACATTGGGGATGGTGTTCTTAGGTTTGAAGGCTTCTCCTTTTTTTATGCCAAATGAAGGATACATCACTTTGGCCAAACCAATTTTTGTTTCATCTGACCATAAAACAGAAGACCAGATGTCTTCTTCTTTGTCTAGATAAGCATTTGCAATGGCCGTTTGTGTGTCTGTTGTGGAGAAGTGGCGTCCTCTTTGGTATGCATCCATGGAACCGAGCAGTGTGCAGTGTCCACAGGACTGTCTACCTTGAGACATTACTATAAGCAGTGCCCAGATTCATCAGGATGGCCTTGGTGGTGATCCTCAAATTTTTTTCACCTCTCTCACTATCCTCCTGGCCAGTACAGTTGCCATTTTTCTCTTCCGACCACATCCTCTGAGATTTTCCACAGTGCTGAACATTTTGAATTTTTTATAATACTATGCATGGTAGTCACTGGAACTTGAAAATATTTAGATACGGCCTTATAGCCCTTTCCTGACTTGTGAGCAGCCACAATGCCTGTTGAGTTGATTACAACAGCTATTCCCAATTAGTCAGGGTAATTAGGATGCTTTAGAACAGCTTGGACTATTTGGAATGGTATAGACCTTTGGATTTTCCCCAAAGACTGTGATAGTTTGCAAAGGGTATGAATAATTAACTATAAGACATACTGAGGTTAATTGCGATTACACTTTTTTTTTGACAGCCCATATGGACATACCTCCACTGTGGGTTCATCGGCCACAGGGCCAGAAAACTGTTGCTGTTGAGGAGGCCACCAAAGTACAGGAGCACAAAGGAAAAGAGGAATTGTGTGCATTTCTTTTAAGACGTGGGCAGTTTATTCCATTATGTACCCAATAGCACAAACACTTGTGTGAAGATTAACACTATGAATTAAACCTATGCTGTTATTCATTTCAGGAAAAAAGAAGAGGCATGACGTCCAGAATGTCCTCGAATATATGAAAAGAGCAGAAGTCAGAGTTGAGGAGACAGATGAGAGAATGCAAAATATAAACAGATAATTAAACTACAAACACAATGCAGTGGGTGCATATGTAAAACAAAATAGGCAAAGCAAATAATGCAACATCCCATTTCATTAAAACATGTCAGACTAGGGTTGGACGGTATTGGTGTTTTTCATACCTTGGTATGAGCTTGAAAAAATACCATGGTATGCGGTATTATCGGCGGCAGCAGCTGCTACTGCAGCTGAGTGCCCCTTTCCGAAATAAACAATTACTTGTTTAATTTTTAAATAAAAGTATCAAGTGTGTGTGTGTTTCTGTGAAACTGGCGCTGTGTTTTGCTGACGTGTGAAGCACATTTAAGTCCCAGTTTTAATAGACTTCTTTTTGAAATTTGCTGCATTACATCATGTGACTAATACCGTCATAATTTTTAGATACCGTCACCATATTTAAATACCGCGGTATAACAAAATACTTTTATACCGCCCAAGCCTATATCAGACTGAGTTGATGTTCCTGTAACATTCGAACAGGAAGCTCCATGTTTGCACGTACCACTGGAATATCATTAATGTACTGATCTCCGTACTCTTCACAAATATTGTGCAAAACACAACAGGCCACAATCATCTTTTTTGTACGGTCCAAAGTGCAGTCATTTCTCTTGAGAAGAGATCTCCATCTACCCTTTAGTCTTTCAAAAGTTGTCTCTACAACTGCCCTCGCACTGCTTAATCTGGCGTTGTACCTTTGCTGCTGTGGGGTGAGTCAAACAGTATAAGAAAAGGGCTTCATCAGCCAAGTTTGCAGTGGGTATGCAGGGTTTCCAATTACAGTGTGGAAAAAAAAGTATTTGGTCAGCCACTGATTGTGCAAGTTCTCCTACTTAGAAAGTCGAGAGAGGTCTGTAATTTTCATCATAGGTACACTTCAACTATGAGAGACAAAAGAGAAAAAAAACCAAGGAAATCACATTGTAGGATTTTTAAAGAATTTATTTGTAAACTATGGTGGAAAATATGTATTTGGTAAACAACCAATTCTGGCATTTACAGACCTGTTAGTTCTTCTTTAAGAAGCCCTCCTATTCTGCACCAATTACTTGTATTAATTGCACCTGTTTGAACTTATGTCTATAAAAGACAATTGTCCACACTCTCAATCAATCACACTCCAAAGAGCTTTCTAAGGACAACAGGGACAACATTTTAGACCTGCACAAGGATGGGACGGGCTACAGGACAATAGGCAAGCAGCTTGGTGAGAAGGAAACAACTGTTAGCACAATTATTAGAAACTGGAAGAAACACAAGATGACTGTCTGGGGCTCCATGCAGGATCTCACTTCATGGGGTAAGGATGATTGAGAAAGGTCAGGAGTCAGCTCTGAACTATACAGGACGACTTGATCAATGACCTGAAGAGAGCTGGGACCACAGTCTCAAAGAGAACCATTAGTAACACACTATGCCATCATGGTTCAAAATCATGCAGGACACTCAAGGTCCCCCTGCTCATGCCAGCACATGTTCAGGCCCATTTCAAGTTTGCCAATGACCAGAGGAGGCATGGTCAGAAAAGGTCAGGTGGTCAGATGAGACCAAAATAGAGCTTTTTTTGTACTCAAGTCCACTCGCCATGTTTGGAGGAAAAAGAATGCTGAGTTGCATTCCAAGAACACCATACCTACTGTTAAGCATGGGGTGGAAATATCATGCTTTGGGGCTGTTTTTCTGCAAAGAGGACAGCATGACTGATCCGTGTTAAGGGAAGAATGAACGGGGCCATGTATTGTGGGATTGTAAGCCAAAACCTCCTTCCATCTGCAAGAGTATTGAACATGAAACGTGGCTGGGCCTTCCAGCATGAAAATTATCCCAAATACACTGCTCGGGTAGTGAAGGAGTGGCTCCGTAAAGGTCCTAGAGTGGCCTAGACAATTTGTGGAGGAAGCATAAAGTTTGTGTTGCCCTGCAACAGCCCCAAAACATCACTGCTGTAGAGGAGATTTGCATGGAAGAATGAGCCAAAACACCAGCTACAGTGTGTGCAAACCTGGTGAAGACTAACAGGAAACGTTTAATCTCTGTCATTGCCATGTTACAAAGTATTGAGTTGAACTTTTGTTAATGACCAAATACATATTTTCCACCATAATTTACAAATAAATTTAAAAATCCTACAATGTGATTTCCTGGATTTTTTTTTCTCATTTGTCTCTCATAGTTGAAGTGTACCTATGGTGAAAATTAAAGACCTCTCTCATCTTTCTAAGTAGGAGAACTTGCACAATCAATGGCTAACCAAATACTTTTTTTCCCCACTGTAAATAGTGTCCTACATCACAACCACAGATACTGACTGTGTGTTGCCCGAAAAACTGCCCATCACTTGCCAATTCCCACAGATGTGACACGCTAAGGGTAGCAGACACACACATCAAGGCCTGAATTTCAGTGCGTGATTGCAGGAATTGTGCACAATTACTTCAATTCCCGCAATTTTAGCCTTAATAATGTGGGAAACTCCTGCACACAATTACAGCAAAAACGTTCAGCAAAATATTAGCTCGGTTTGGATGGTGAGACGGACTGATGGTCGGATGGACCGACTTCTGTACTGGACACTGCACTCGGCGCGCTCACTCTTTCTCCATCTACAGAGCTATGAGAACCTTCTGCTTTAGAGGCATTTCTCCCAGTCAACTTTCAGAACCAACAGTCATTGATAATAACTTGAGGCACGCAATCATGGAGTGCTGGCTAAAATGCAAATCTCCATCATCTGAAATTGAACCCGCTCAGAAAATAGCACCGGAACCCGCCCGGACTAGCGTAAACAGTAGCGCCAGTGACGTTAACAAAACTAATCCTCAGGATTCACATGACGGTATCAAACTAAAGCAGTAGTACAAAGACAAGTTTCAGGCCATTTGGCCAAGAATATATCCTTGGCTCGAACTTAATAGTGGTGAAATAAGCTGCTTGGTTTGTAAAATGTATGGTGCTGTGCCTTTTACCAGCCGATGCTACAAAACATCGACTTTAAATCACCACTCGGCTAGTGTTTCTCATACAGTAGCTTTTGCACACAAAACAGACATAAAACTAAGTTCTTAAATTTATTGAGTTATAACAAGTCTCACCAATCTGATGCTCATTTCAGAGCTTGGCCCTCCCAGAGAGCAGTTGGAATGTTTTTGGTGTTTTTTGAGATGGAGTACAGGAAAAATAGAAAACTACAAAAGAAAGACCAGACAGATCAGGGTAGAGAAGAACCAAGTGACAAGTTACAGCAGTGTATAGTTCAGCAAATATCTTAAGTTGAAGCACAGTCACAAAACTTTCAAAAGGACAAGGTAAGACCTGTAGTTAAGCTCACCAGTATTATCCCCCCCAAAATGTAGAAATCCCCCTTATGTGACACATTTAAGGGGGGAATCCCCCCCCATTTTGAAAAATGAATTTCAGGCCCTGCACATCCCAGAACAGGCCCTTTCCATCAGCAACAGCCTGTAATATGATGGAATGCCATCCTTTTCTATTACAATAGTATTGTGGGTACAGTTCTGGTGATATTATGGGAATGTGACTACCATTTAGTGCTCCCACATACAGGCTTCCTAGAATCTGGGGTCTTAATGAGTTCAGGAAGGAGTACTTTTTTAACAGCATTGCAGAAATCCTGTACACAATGGCAAAGAGTCACAATATAGACGCAAAAAAAGTGGCTCATGCTCTGGTATTCAGTGTTTGTGGCCAGTCTCCTGAGTGCAACAGGAATTAGCTTACTCCAGGTATGCATAAATGGTAGTTGGTGTTTTAATCCTTTTTAAAACAGGGCCAACACAATTACAGAGCTCAAGCAGGAAGAATACCGCTGCAGCCACGAGCTCAGCCAGATGACATCACCGGCTTTGAGTCGCCGCAGAGAACACTGCAACAGCTGAGCTCACATTCCATCAGAGAATTTAACATCTATCCTCCTTAGATAATTTCAGGAAAGAAGCTTGCTCAACCTAGTAACCATGTATAAGTACTGCGCTTCGCTGAGTGTCTCATAGCCAAGTGATCTCACAGTTTATGTTACATGTTTATTGTTTTGCAACATCAGTTTAACCTCAAGTTACTACTCAACGCTGGTGAAGTCTTTCTTAGCCTGAGAGTAACAGACAGTAAAAGAAGTTAGCTAATATAGATCTATCAGAGCAAGAACACCCAGGGCTCGTTCTGAACAAACCAAATGGCCTGCTCAACCTCGCCTCGCTGGATCCAGTAGCAGCGGCGTGGGTCGCAATTCACGCTTCAACCGTTATGACAGAGACCCTCTGAAGAAGACAGACGCACCAGGGCAGGGAAGCCGTGAGACGTCGGAAGAGGCAAATCAGAAGCCTTGACGAAAGACCCTACCCCCCCATGACCACGAGGCTGGAGACCATAACAGTAAGTCGTTCGTTTATGTTCAGAATTGGCGCCTCATGTGTTCCTTTGATAAATCAGACGCATTCCATAGCTTAAATTAGGCTTAGATCACCTCTCAGTCACATCTGTCTGTATGTCCAAGTTCATCTTAACTTCAGTAGCCTTTCAAGCTACTTTCTGCTTTCAAAAGGACAAGGTAAGACCTGTAGTTAAGCTCACCAGCTTAATCTGTTTCGAGTGTTTTGTTATATGTTATGTTTGTTATGTGTTGTTTGTTATATTTTTTTAATTAAATCATCTTTCCTTAAGTAAATCAAGGTTGTGCAATTAATGAGGGGTCATTAATCCCAAAGTGAGAAAATCCACCATATGGAGATAAGTCCAATCACTTCAAATAAATTTCAATTAATTAATGCAGTTTCGCCCAATTATACTGTTGAATATTAATGTGTATGAAAATACCTATTGATATTCCACTACATGTCATTTTAGGCATGCTGGACCTAACTGCTACATCTGGTACTATTTGATATTGATCATAGTATTCTTTTACAGCTTCTTCAAACCACTGCTGAAATTCATGGGAATGCTATAGGCTGGTTTGTGTCATATTTAAAAGACCGCTCATTTGTAGTTCAAATGGGCAAATGGACATCCTGTCCAGCTCAGTTAAACTATGGTTTACCTCAAACCTCTGTTCTGGGCCTCATCTTTTTCTCACGTTATCAGACACCTCTGGGTAAAATCTTTTAGAAATTTGGCATTTCTTACCATTGTTATGCAGATGACACTGGGCTGCCATGATTAGACACGTTTATGTCGACTATTAAAATAGTCGACGACTAATTTAATAGTCGATGCATCGTCTTTTTTTTTTACTTTCTTTTTCTCTCCAAACTGCTGTGTTTTTCTCACCTTCCACTGCTGCGCCTGCCTTTCTGTCCTTGACACAGTAGTGGTAACCGGGGTAGGCCGTGGATGAATCACAGGACGTTATACAAACAGGCTCATCATGGCTAGCCGGCAACGGAGCTCAAAAGTGTGGGATCATTTTAAGAAAATGAAAGAGAAACGTGTGCAATGCAATATCTGCAAGGCAGAACTTGCGTTCCATGGCAGCACAACTGCGATGCACGAGAACCTGAAAAGGAAGCCTGTTGTGGCTGATTGTGACAATGATGAAGAGGGACCGTCATCTCGGTAAGCTAAATTGATAGTTAGCTGCTAAAATTAGCGTAAACATAGAGTTAACTTGCTGTTTACTCATATTTATAGCTGTAAAAGTTAACATTAGCGATGATGATTTGATTCATTAGCCTTAGCACACATTCATGTGTTTTCTGTAACGTTATAACAGTCATGTGTTTGAATAGCAATGCTAATGTTTTCTAACATTATGTTTCAGTGCTACGTTTACACTAAAGGTTTAATGAACTATGATAATTGTTTTTATTTTTAGTTAGCATATAGTTGAAATCTAATGACGGTTATATAATAGCAGTTGCATTCTAGTGCGATAAGCTGTATGTTTTATATTCAATTAACGTATGATCCGATTAGGCGACTAATCGTAAAAAATTAATCGGTGATTAGTCGACTATAAAAATAATCGTTTGTGGCAGCCCTAGATGACACCCAGTTGTACCTCCCACTCAAACCAACTCCAGAGTGTTTGGTACCTCCCACTCTTTCCACAAGCTCTCTGAATGTATGAAGGAAGTTTGAAACTGGCTATATAGTAACTTGATGATAATAAATGATTTAAATGATTTAAAATGATAAAAGAGATAGTTATCTTTGGGCCATCACCCAGTACTGAACTAACTGGCAATAATTTGAAATTCCTCTTTCCAAATCTATCCCTCCATGTTAAAAACCTAGGTGTTATTTTTGCCTCTTAAATTTGATAGACAAATGAATTATGTTGTCAGGAGTTATCAGTTAAGGAGAATCGCTAAATTAAAATCAGTTTTATCCTTCACTGACTCTGAGATCGTCATTCACGCTTTTATTACAACACACCTAGATTACTGTAATTCAGTCGACATGAATGTTTGTGAATCTTCATTGGCCCGATTGCAGCTTGTTCAAAATGCCACTGCTAGACTGCTTACCAGTAAAAAAAAAAACGGGAACACATCTCACCTGTTATGGCCTCCCTATACTGGCTCCCTATCAAATATATGGTTCAATATAAACTTTTTGTTTTTAAAGCGCTCCATGGCATGGCCCCACAATACATCAGTGATATGTTAAGCTCCTATAAGACAAAAAGGATGCTTAGGTCCTCAAACAAATTCCTATTAACTGTGCCTCAGTCTTGGCTTAAACATAAGCGTGACCGTGCCTTTTCAGTCGCTGCACCTAGACTGTGGAACTCTTTGCCTCTTGATATCAGATACCAGTCTTTGATCAATATTTTTTAAAACTAGTCTCAAAACTCACCTTTTCTCACTGGCTTATGAAAACGGTTAAACTGACGTTTAAAGTTGTTTAAGTTGTTTTAAATTTTATTCTGTTGCTTTTAATTATGTTGATTTCTTCAATGATTTTGTATTTTACATATACATGTATGTTGATTTCATTTTAAATTTTTTAATTAATATTTTCTTGCCCAATGTACAGCACTTTGATTAGCCCTGGCTGTTAAATGTGCTCTATAAATAAATGAATTTGCACGTGCAGATTTGACTCGGATGAGTGACATGCAAGCCAGCGGCTCTGAAGCTGGCCTTACTTCAGACTTTCAGCTCCAACCCAGTGAGCTTTCAGGGCAGGTGAAACACAATGCACATGTGATTCAGGCACTCATACTCACTTTGCCTGTATACACTTGTTCATTTATTAGTTCACATAAACAAAATAAAGCATCCCAAACTTAAGACACGTTACTTTCAGAACTAAAACAGTAAAATAAAAGAACTAGGTCCAGTGGTACAGCAGAACACTCTCGCTGGTTATCTTCATTCTGAGAGAGTGAGCTATACACACACAAACTTTATGAAGTTGTGTGCATTAAAGCCTGAGGACGTTTATACAGATATTCTTGTCTACGAACATAATTAAGTATCAACGTGAACATTAAATGTAAATACGAGCGTTGATGATCGCTAGGCTTTCCAAACGCTGTCAAACCGCATCTAGATACGTAATATGCATAGTGCGCTCGTGCTTGTTAACAGAAATACCGAAATAGTGCCTCCTAAGGTCACACGTTTCGACGGTCACATATTTTGGTGTAACACCTGTACCTCGAGCCATGCATCTTGAAAATAGCATATTCCTGGCATTGTGAAATGTCTTTGATATCCAACAATTGACCAAATTTCATGAATACATCCATCACAATGGGAAAAGAATCGGCATTGTCCCCGAACTTCAACCTGTCAACAAGCCGCTATCATATTCATGACATTCATCGTCTGAGCAATTCGGGAGTTCCGGAAACTACCGAAGGTCATCACGTGACATACTTCGGAGATTGGGGCGGGAAGCACAGGTTGTCATAGTAGCAGCTATGCACTCCCAACTTTTTCTTTTCAGATTTTTCAGGAAAAGTGCTTTTATGAAATAGTGAAGAAAGAAAAACAATAGACAAAACACTTTTTGACTCTGACATTTGATTTTTTTATTGACTTTCACCCTTTTCCCTGGAATTTAAGGATATTCAAGTACTTAAATTTTGTACCACCAAATTCATTGACATTGATTTTATGGACCCGTACGAACCCTGTTTTTTCTCTTTACTCATTAGTCAACTTCCACCACTCCTTCAAGTTCATCCACTCAGGTTACCATTACATCTGAGCTAGACAGACAGGCGGGGAATTAGACAATCATCCAAAAGGAAAACTTGTACCTCATAGCTCACAAAACATGTAATTAAACTAAAACATGAGTGCAATAACTTTATGACTGACTGTACCCTATTGGAGGGTGTAGGGTGTATGTTGTAGGGAAATATTTATTATGATTCCTGCTCTATAATTATATATAATTTTTTTTCCGGCAATTCTTTCCACAAGAGGATTTACACTCACTTGTAAACGTTGACTGTAAGTGTGTTTGGGTGACAGTGTGAAGACACGCTGTTGGTTATTTTGCATAACAAGAGCAGGGGAGCGAGATGTTAATGGCTCACATCAGGGGAGTGAGGGGGAAGAGTGCCTGATTTCAACGCCGAAAATTTGTCAGTTTTGCCATTCTATTGTTAAAATCTATTTGATTTTTCAGTATTTTTTTGTGTTAAATAAACAATTTTATTTCAGAAAAAATTAATTAACGTTACATTTTTGTTGTATTTTTGCCAAAGTATCATTTTGGTATCGAGAGACACAATACTACGCTTAATATTGGTATCAAAGTCAAAATTGTGGTATTGTGACAACCCTAATGTAGTGTGAACCTGCATAAGTCACAACAATAGACAAAATCTATTTAAACTAATACCAAACTGTTGGTACTAGTAGATTTGGCACTGTGTGCAGGTGCCAAGTCCTTTTGGAAAATTAAGTTCCTTGCGACAAGTCACTCTTGAAGAAGAGACGGCATCAGAAGCGTCTCGCCTGGGCTAAAGACAAAAAAGACTGCTGCTGAGTGGTCCAAAGTTATGTTCTCAGATTAAAGAAAATTTTGCATTTCTTTTGGATATCAAGGTCCCGGAGTCTGGAGGAACAGAGAAGAGAGACAGAATCCACGGTGCTTGAGGTCCAGTGTAAAGTTTCCACAGTCAGTGATTGTTTGGGGTGCCACGTCATCTGCTGGTGTTGGTCCATTGTATTTTCTGAGGTCCAAGGTCAACACAGCTGTCTACCAGGACGTTTAGGGCACTTCATGCTTCCTGCTGCTGACCAACTTTATGGAGATGCATATTTAATTTTCCAACAGGACTTGACAGACAGTGCCAAAGCTACCTGGTTTAAGAACAATGGTATCCCTGTTCTTAATTGGCCAACAAACTCGCCTGACCTTAACCCCATAGAAGATCCAGACCCAACAATTCAGAACAGCTGAAGCAATGTTTATTTGAACAGCAGTGACTTCCTATGTGGTGTTCTTCCATGAACGTAATTTTTGTTTCATGTTTTACTTTAGTAGTTTTAGTTTTTTTTTTCCCCACAAAATTGTTAGCATGTGCCATCATATTGACTGCCTACAGGTTGGCTGACTCCTGGCTCCAATTAGCTCTTGGAGAATTCATTAGCCTAAAGGTTCACATATTTTACCTCCTGTACTATTTACATGTTGTTCAATAAAAACATAAAATCATTATTTTTTGTGCGGCATTAGTTTAAGCAGACTATGTTTGCCTATTGTTGTGACTTAGATGAAGATCAGAACACATTTAATAACCAATTTATGCAGAAATCCAAGTAATCCTAAAGGGCTGACACTTTCTTAGAACTATAGTAGGTAGAAGGCTCTCAACATTCGTAGAAGCTTTGAGGTAGATTTGTGGCAGCTGTATACTTGAGTAACTGTGCTTTCAATGAAGAATTTGAACTTCTAGAAAGGCTTTAACACAGACCACAAAATGCACTGTTTTTTATACCTGGAGAGGAGGCAAGTACATTACAGTGTGATACATGGTTATCTATAAACAGACTCATCTCTATAAACAGATCATCTCTAGTAGTATTGAGTATATAGTTTCTGATACTGTATGATATACTGCCATCTATGAACATTTCTGTTTATAATAACTAAAACAATACTAACAGGAGTCAGTAATTACTTGGAAAGAAGTACTTCAAATTAAATTTAATTAATAGAGAACCTGTATTTTGGCTCCTTTGTAGCGGATAACTCCTGGGACTGTAGTGAGGGTGGTGAACTCGTATGCGGCCACTTCAGAGTAAACTCCTGCCAGATTACTGAGCAGAGTTGATTTGCCCACAGATGGGAAGCCCACAAAGCCAATTCGAGCATCTCCGGTCTTTGCAACATCAAAGCCTGAAACAGACAGAGCATGACTATAACAATGTTTTTGGTTTTCATGTTTCAAAAACTCAAGTTTGACAGCAGTTAGCACCTACAAAACATGTAAACCCACTGAAACCAAATCCCTTGAAAGTACCAAGTCAAGATCAGATACAGGCGAGTTTCACAAGAAAGGCTGTTTAATTAAAAAATCATAAAACATCAAATAATATAATGATAAAACCCGAGGCAATATTCAGTTTTTAAGAATACTAACTAAGTTGCTATGGTTGCTATGAGCCTACCTCCAAATCACAACCCTTCAATCAATCAATCAAATTGACAAAGCAGACCCTTCCACTGCTCATCCCCAAGCGAGAGGCAACGGACTATGTGCAGTGCTGTAGAGTGGCGTTCTCTCTGAAGGGCCAATGTTGGAGCTGGACTATCCTCCCTCCTTCCCCACCCCCCATCCTACCTCCCACCCTGCTTTGTAAAATGTGTGTATTTGTGCTTATGCAAAAAGGTGTTTTTTCACTTCTCAAACTGCACCAATTTATATGGCTCAGTCTGAGGGGATGTTTTTTACCTCCTTTCTTCCACAATGTTAAATTCTGTTATTTTCCAATTTTAAAAAGAATTTCACTAGCACCTGTGACTATGTGACAAAGTATTCATTCATTCATTCATTTCTACCTCTATACCGCCTTTACCTAATCATTTCTTAACAGAATATCTGAAAGCTTGCAGGTTTTCAACCATTTTAAGAGTTGTAATTTGTTACAAATGGCTACAAAAGGCTACAAAACAGTCCTTAGCCACTTTACTTAAAAAACTAGTAATAACCAAATCACTATCCCTTCTTTTAGTAGGGTAACAGTGGGCTTTTCAACTCAGACATACTTTTTAAAACACTGTGGCATATTACCATGCAAAATCTTAAAATATTACAGAGCTTCAAATTGATGCTATTCAAGGTGAGTACTCATTAGGAGATTTAGGAGACACGTAGTTTATTTTGAGTAGTTTGTGACCTATTTTTAATATAAAAATCATACCAAGAGCAAAAAATGTAATCAAAGTATGAATGAACCTAATGATCTGCCAATCTCACCATTGTTTTCTTATCTAAAAACTTTCTAACTCTGGCAAGAAAAAAAATCTTTGATTAACCTTATTTGCCTGAGGTATATCTGTAAGGTAATTGTCAAACATATTTCCTAAGTGATTGACTGAATTATTTTCTTGAATTACTTTAGCCAGTAAAAAATTCATGATCTTCAAAAGCCTTTTGTAAATTCAACATCAGCATACCACACGTTCTCTTTATTAATCTCTCTTCCAATTGAGTCTGTCAAAATAAGCATGTTGAATGTGGTTTTCTAAAACCAGATTGGAATTCATAGATCTGATTTTGTTCAGTCAAATACTGGTGAATCTGTTCAACAATTAATTTCTTGGTTATCTTTGACAATGTACTCAATGAATATTAGCTTGTACTTTTCTTCCCTTAGTTTACTACCTCTTTTATAGATGGTCAGTACTTTGATGGGAGACCTCTTGTGTGTCAGCTGGAAGTGGTATTGATCGGCAACAGGTGGCACTATTCCCGTTTTCTGTGTAGATCACAATGCCCCAGTGCAGTGAACATGCCTGTCATTTACTGCTTATTTGCTTAATATTAATGTATTTAAGGTGTGAATATATTTGCCTTATTAAACCTTGAATGTAAGGGTGTTCTCTGAATTTTCTTATTAAATGTGCCTTTAAAACCAATTTCAGACAAAACAATATCCACATATTTCATACAAACCGGATTCCAAAAAAGTTGAGACACTAAACAAATTGTGAATAAAAACGGAATGCAATGATGTGGAGATGGCAAATGTCAATATTTTATTCGTAATAGAACATAGATGACAGATCAAAAGTTTAATCTGAGTAAATGTAACATTATAAAGGAGAAATATGTTGATTCAAAATTTCAGTGTCAACAAATCCCAAAAAAGTTGGGACAAGTAGCAATAAGGTCAAGGCCGTAAAACTCTACTGGATGCTTGTGATCTCCGGGCCCTTAAACGTCACTGCACCTCAAACAGGAATGACACTGGAAATAACAGAATGGGCTCAGGAATACTTCCAGAAAACATTATCAGTGAACACAATCCGCCGTTGCCAGCTGAAACTCTACAGTGCAAAAAGGAAGCCATTTCTAAGTAAGCTCCACAAGCTCAGACGTTTGCACTGTGCCAGGGGTCTTTTAAAATGGAGTGTGGCAAAATGAAAAACTGTTCTGTGGTCAGATGAGTCACGATTTGAAGTTCTTTATGGAACACTGGGACGGCATGTCATCTGGACCAGAGAGGACAAGGAATAACCCAAGTTGTTATCAATGCTCCGTTCAGAAGCCTGCATCACTGATAGTATGGGGTTGCATGAGTGCTTGTGGCATGGGCAGCTTGCATGTCTGGAAAGGCACCATTAATGCAGAGAACTATGTTCATGTTCTAGAACAACATATGCTCACATCTAGACATCATCTCTTTCAGGGAAGACCCTGCATTTTTCAACAAGATAATGCCAGACCACATTCTGCAGCAATCACAACATCATGGCTACGTAGGGGAAGGATCCGGGTACTGAAATGGCCAGCCTGCAGTCCAGATCTTTGACCTATAGAGAACATTTGGCGCATC
>BRDA01001652.1:16392-30225 GCA_036984385.1 Crenuchus spilurus | reverse complement strand
ATGAAGGAGACAGAAAAGCTACATGTTTGACCTAATTGCTACAAATCTGTACCATATTGAATTGCAGCAACATATTCTTTTGCAGCATAATATGCATTGAATCAAATCATGTTGCATCACACTGCACTGCAGTAAAGATGAATCATACAAACCGGATTCCAAAAAAGTTGGGACGCTATACAAATCAGATTAAACTTTTGATCTGTCATCTATGTTCTATTACAAATAAAATATTGACATTTGCCATCTCCACATCACTGCATTCAGTTTTTATTCACAATTTGTTTAGTGTCCCAACTTTTTTGGAATCCAGTTTGTATATTGCATTAGTAAATGCTTCTTACGTATCTTTAATAATTACATTGGATTATTGGCAATGGATTGAGATTTGCATCACAAGGTCTGTGAAAGATTAAATCTGTGAATTTATAAAGCCAATCTAGCTTTTTATTTTACCAGTTATGATACTTGTGTGTTCTTTCTATAGTCTTAACTATTCACATCAACATTTTAAACATGTTTTTATCCCATACATTTAAAGAGGTTGTTTTCTGGCTGTACCTTTAAGATCACAATTAAAGATATCTCTCTTCTGACTGGATGCCAACTATTGTGGCTGAAACAACAACACTGCTACAACACTCCTTATAATTTAAATCTGAATAAGTGGCTTAACATACAGTAATATGTATATATGAATATGCAGATACATGACAATGTTTGCTGTCTAGTGTTCATATATGGGGCAAATGGACTAGACAGCAAATGTAATGACATTAACATTTTTTAGGTACCAAACCCTTTTACTTAAAAAAAAAAAAGGCTTTGAAAATGTTGTCCATGACTTGAGCCATTCAGACAAGCTGAAAGACTTTTTTTGGTTTAACACCACAAAAGCAACAATGCCTGCACAGTTTCACACAGTCTAGCTAAACTTCACAGTTAAACACAGACCAGCACATAAGCTAAATCAGCTGGTTCTGTTTGACACAGTGCAGCATAAGTAAATAAACAGACAGCTTAACACAGTCCAACACAAACTGAAGAAGACAAAACTAGTTACCATGTAATGCAGTTCTACTTTGCAGTGTCATGATGAAATGTTCAACAGTGAGCTGGATTGTACTAGGCTGACTTATCTGTGGTCTGCAATCAAGTTCTAAAAAAAGAACCTATAAACTGTTAAATCTATAAAAATGGTTTAACCCATTAACCTATAAAAGCAGTTGCTATAGTGTAGTGGGTAACAATTAGGGTTGCACTGAACGTTCAGCAACTAAAATTATTCTGCCAAAAATGGCAAATAAATGGAAAGATCAAATAATTCATACAGAGCAAAGACGTTTTTAATGACACTTTTACTTTTTTGGACATCCAGATTCACCAGCACAGTTACAGTTTGGTGGTGAAATTGAAGAAGACAACAAACTACAAACCACAACCTTTACTAAACTGCACTTGTACTGATGAAGCCAGAATATAGCTGCTTAGCTTTGTGTCAGCTTTCTGTTTGTGCTCCAGTGGCTGCAATGTTAGGGATCATCTCACAATTAACAGAAGAAAACTTAAGTGTTTTAGTGTCTGTAGCCAATGATACATTAAACATCCAGGTGACTTACTTCATTTATTTTAAGCATTTTGTGTCATGTTTTTTTTTTTTTATTAAATATTAGCAATAATGTAACATACCTGCATCTATATATGTTATTGTTGTGTCATAGAATAATCAATTAAACTCATGTTATTAAACCTAATAATGTCACACCAGCTTATTATAATACAGACATTTATTTCTGACTTACTAAAAGACTTATTTTGGGAAATAGTTTAGTTACTAATTTTTATAATGATTTCATGTATAAAGAACCATTTTCAGTATTTGGCCAAAAATGTTCATTTCAGTGCATCTCTATAACAATGCTGCTACCCACATGTTAGACTGAGGTTCAATCCCCAACCCAGGTAGGTATACCACATTACACCAACAGTCCTTAGGCAACACTATAACAACCAAAATCATATGGTGCTCTAGATATTATTAATTATTATTAATTAAACTTTGACATTTAAATTATAAATTTGAACTTGAATAAAACAAAAAATGACTTCATTCATATTTCATATTTATTCTTTAGATTTAATTACATGTTACTTAACATATTTAAACAACTGTCCCTACTAAAAGGAACACATTTGTAAAGTTAAAAAAATAATAAAATACATTAAGCCAGTTCTTAAAAGAGCCAATACATGAGTGGTTTTCGATAAGAAGAATTAGAGGCCTATACATACATACACACAATTAACAGAATCAGGGCTGTAGCATTGAACAGGGCTAAGAAAGAGAAGCAGAAGGGTGAGCCCTAGTCTTTACATAATGAGTGCTAACTGGTGTTTAATGTAATACACAAGTCTGGGTTAATCGTGTCAAATGCAATGTTCATAATGCTCATATAAAATATATATAAACTGTAAAAGTTGTGTTGGTCAGAAAACTGAGTGAGTCGCATCGGATAGGCTGTTTATTCCCTTGTAATCTTTGTGCTTTTTCAATCTCAACCTTGTACTTCAGTTTCAATGACTGGCAAAGAGCCTCAAATGTTTATATCTGCAAAAAAGGACAACCTTAATCCAGTAATACAGTCATGGGCGAAAGTCTTGGCACCCCTGAATCTTTTCCCAGAAAATGATTGCAATTACACATGTTTTGATATACACATGCTTATTTCCTTTGAGTGTATTGGAACACCAAAAAAAAAGTGGAAAAAAAGGCAAATTTGACATAATTTCACACAAAACTCCAAAAATGGGCTGGACAAAATTATTGGCACCCTCAACTTAATATTTGGTTGCACACCCTTTGGAAAAAATAACTGAAATCAATCGCTTCCTATAACCATCAACAAGCTTCTTACACCTCTCAACTGGAATTTTGGACCACTCTGGATCAATCTCTCATATTTGAAGGGTGCCTTCTCCCAACAGCAATTTTAAGATCTCTCCACATGTGTTCAATGGAATTTAGATCCAGACTCATTGCTGGCCACTTTAGAACTCTCCAGCGCTTTTTTTCCAAACATTTCTGGGTGCTTTTTGAAGTATGTTTGGGGTCATTGTCCGGCTGGAAGACCCATGACCTAGGACGCAAACCCAGCTTTCTGACACTGGGCCCTACATTGCGACCCAAAATTATTTGGTAATCTTCAGATTTCATGATGCCTTGCACACAGTCAAGGCACACAGTTCCAGAGGCAGCAAAACAACCCCAAAACATCTTTGAACCTCCACCATATTTGACTGTAGGTACTGTGTTCTTTTCTTTGTAGGCCTCATTCCATTTTCGGTAAACAGTAGAATGATGTGCTTTACCAAAAAGCTCTATCTTGGTCTCATCTGTCCACAAGATGTTTTCCCAGAAGGATTTTGGCCTAATTACATACATTTTGGCAAACTGCTGTTTAGCTTTTTTATTTCTCTGTGTCAGCAGTGGGGTCCTCCTGGGTCTCCTGCCGTAGTGTTCATTTCATTTAAATGTTGACGGATAGTTCGAGGTGACACTGATGCACCCTGCGCCTGCAGGACAGCTTGAATTTCTTTGGAACTTGATTGGGGCTGCTTATCCACCATCTGGACTATCCTGCGTTGCAACCTTTTATCAATTTTTTTCCTCCATCCACGTCCAGGGCGATTAGCTACAGTGCCATGGGTTGTAAACTTCTTGATTATGTTGCGCACCATGGACAAAGGAACATCAGGATCTCTGGAGATGGACTTGTAACCTTGAGATTGTTGATATTTTTCCACAATTTTGGTTCTCAAGTCCTCAGACAGTTCTCTTCTCCTCTTTCTGTTCTCCATGCTTAGTGTGGCACACACAGACACACAATGCAAAGATTGAGTCAACTTCTCTCCTTTTTATCTGGTTTCAGGTGTGATTTTTAAATTGCCCACACCTGTTACTTATCACAGGTGAGTTTGATTGAGCATCACATGCTTGAAACAAAGTTATTTACCCTCAGTTTTGAAAAGGTGCCAATAATTTTGTCCGACCCATTTTTGGAGTTTTGTGTGAAATTATGTCAAATTTGCCTTTTTTTCCCTCTGTTTTATTGTGTTGTTCCAATACACACGAAGGAAATAAACATGTGTATAACAAAACGTGTGTAATTGCAATAACTTTCTGGGAGAAATACTTCATTTTCTGGAAAAAATTCAAGGGTGCCAACACTTTCGGCCATGACTGTATCTGCAAAGTCAAAAATTCAAGGCAAAAAATCACTTTCTCTGTATCACATGATCATCTTTCTAATGCTTTCATACAGTAAATCTGACTGACATCCACTGTCCAAATAGGTAACAGATCCTTTTCAGTAATTTAAGACTTGCAGACAATGCCCTTGAGGTCAACTCCAGAGTACAGGCACAAAGGACACTTCAAAACGCAAATTAGTGCTACACAAACTCTCAGTACAGTGGCCTACTGACGTTAGTACATACAAGAGTCTGAAATGGGTAAAGACAATAATGCTTCAACTTCCAATTACAGAGAAAGAAGAGTTGAAAATCAGTGACCATAAAGATACATTTTTTAGTTATAATGTGCATCAGTAAAACTTACTGAGCATTCTGAAATGTTTCTTTCACTAACAATGTAAGAAAATTTCAATTGCTAAAACATTATTTGAAAATGCCGGTTGCTCTTTACATTGTGTGTCAAATTCATAATAGTAGGTCCAAAAGAAATGGCCCAAAATGACTTCAGAAAATGTCTGGTTCCACTACCTTCCATCAAAACTAAAGCAAGTTGTTTCCTTCTCCTATAAAATGATCATTTTTGAGGATATCCATTTTTACAACTAAACTCTACATAGAATTCCATTTATCCTGACTTGTGTTAGATGAACTCCTCAGTCAGGGTCAGACTGGCAACAAGGGCTTTCTGGAAAAGCCCAGAACGGCCCACAATTTAAAGGTCACTGGCCATGCTTCATGGATGGACTGGCAAACAGAAAAGTGAAACTAAAGCACCACCCCATCCAACTCACAAGATTGTCCGAAAAAGCTGCAAACAACCAGCCCCATCAACCAAAAGGTACTGAAGGACTGAATTTTGTTCCCAGTCCGTCCCTGCCCTCAGTTATTCATCTTAGTGGTTTAAAAGTCTCCTTCCTACTGTCAGCATTCCACACATAGAGCCTAGGTGCACATGTGGAGCCTAAGTGAGAAACATTACTCACAAACAACACTTCTTGGGTTTTCCTTCTTGAGTTGATCTCAGCACCAAGAAATAAGCTTTTATCCTTACTTTTACAGAAAAAGTCCCATCACACCTTCTGGAAGTGAAAAGGAGTTAAGATGACTTCTTGTTCTACCATCTCTGTTAACAATGGTTTGTTCTGCATTTCACCCAGATATGTTTTACTACGCTTATGAGTGCAAGATACAGATACACTGAACTACATAATTACAGTTGAACAATTCACATATAATATATACTGTACAATTACAATTCCTCAAATACTTATATACTGTTATTTAAACGGTCATACAGGATCTCCAAATAGGCTTTCAAAACAGGAACTCCGTATATTCAAACTGAATATTCGTGAAACCAATGTGGTAGCTCAACTCTTAAAACGTTTTTGGATGTGTTTTGAAGGACAGCTCATGTGGGTAGACATACTAATGCACTGTAACATACTAATGCACTGTAAAGAGCTTTTAACTTAAATCGAGGTTGCCTGTTGAGTTAACTTCACTCGAAATAATTGAGGCACCAACTTGGAAATATTTTTTCTTACACTGCAGCAGAAAATTATTTTTAATCTCTCCCTGAAACATGCACTTTTTACAGACATCTAAACTTGTGCGAGCTCATTTCCATAAATGAGAATGTTGTGAAAAAAAGTTTGTTTTCAGAATTTAATTAAAAAAAGGTAACATTTTTATATTAGTACACATAAATCGACACATTTCAAGTTATTTTTGTTTTACTGTTGATACTATTTGAATAGTAATTTACTCTATAATTAGAGATTCTGGATTTCTGATTTTCATGAGCTATAAGTCATACTGAGCAACAATAAAACAAAAAAGGCTTTAAATGTCACTTTACATGTAATTAATATAAAATGACAGTTTCCTTTTTTTATATACAATTTTTCTCCCAATGTAGCGGCAGCCAAACAACCCACCCATCCTTTAGGACTCTCCCAATCACTTGTAATGTGTCTAACTTTAGGAGGGTGAAGTGAAGTTAACCACCGCCTCTTTTCGAGCTGCTGCCGCCACTGGGCAGCCTGTCATTTGGAGGAACGTGCAGGATCCCCAGCTGTGATGGATCACCTGGCAGACACCTGAGCCAGCAGACACTGTGCGGTAATAGTGATGGGGAGAGAGCGGCATCTATCCACCCAAAGAGAGCACGGTTGTTGATGGCAAACAGCTTGACCGGGACTCAAACTCAAGTTCCTCTGATTATAATGTCAGCGTATTGGAGCCACTCTGGGCCCTACAGTTTACTTTTTTTAATTAAATGATGAATAATGAACTTTTTTCCACAACATTCTAATTTTTGATGTGGTATTGTAGTTCTAATCAACTAAATTTGAAGTTGAGATCATGGCTCAATATGGAGGAGCTCATCTTTCCCCATCGATAATCTGCAACTATACTCTGAGCAGTTACAAATGACCAAAAATCTCTACTATATGATACAGTACTGATTTTATCCTACTTTTCATCATGATTCACAATATAAACTCTCCAGTTATAATGCTATGGCTTCGCAGATTCCCAAAAATGATTGAGTAAATGTCAAACTTTGCCAATATTTTCATACATTTACTTCAAAACCAATTTCTAGAACTCAGTGCAGAAGGATGAGTGTATGGAGTGGGTGGAGTTATGCTCGTTAATGTGCCAGTGACAGTTCATGGCCCATACTGCTGTGCATTTGAAGGAAGAGTTAGAAATATACAAGGTAGCTATTTGATTCCGAGTTCATCTTAAAACCACACAGAACATACCTAAGGGCTGCGTTTTAGTCCTTTACCTTTTCACCACTTCTCCACTAAGCCCCCAACCTCTGTCCTGACCCACACTGGTATAGGAGGAGTCACTGGCTACATGGAGAGAGTCTCAGCTGGTGGTAGGACTGATGGTAAGGGTTTCTGCTAAAATGGTGGAGTGTGGATAGTCTCTCCCAGCACCCATAGGGTTCTTCCATTGTCCCTCCCCCTCCTCTGTGGTTGCATGTTGGGTCCAGTCAAGGTCAAGAGAGCTCAGACTTGCTGAGGGCGATGGCCAGCTCTAAATCTTCCTGCTCCTGCTGTGTAAGCCGGGCCAAACGCTCCCTCTCTTCTCGTTCACTCTCTCGTTTCGCCCACTCAATCATGTCCTCCTCCGTGGGGTACTGCTCCTCACATACAAAACACAACAATAACACATTAGAAATACCATTACATCACACCATCGATGAAATTCAACACCAGCCGATTCATACTTACAATCTGAATCATGAAGGTGAGGTCAGAAGGTCATCAATTCAAGTCCTGGAGTCCAGCATATTAAGGTAGTTCAAACACACCGGACTGAACTTCAGTTCATTTCCAGGTTTATCTGGGACAAGTAGTGAAATCGCCAAATTCTGCTGTTCTGTGGTACTCCAGGGCTATAACTGATGACCCCTGATTTGGATCTGTACTATTATTTGGAACACCATATACCACGATGGAGAAAGAGGAGGAGATTCCATCTTCATGCACACCATCAAGCCAAAGATGAAGAGAAAATGGACTAGACTAAAGCCCCAGACTGAGTACGATGGTTATTAATGCAGCATTAGTTCAGAATTTACTGCACGGATAAACTTTCAGTTTAATGAAATCATAACCTTCCGTTGAGAATATACAAGTGCATCTCAAGTACCGGTAATATCATGAAGTTCATAATTTAACTCAAAAAAGACATTTTTTATATTAATTCGATTTTTTGTCATGTTTAGTGTTCTCCAATATCAGCACGTTTCAGTTTAGTCTCAAGTGACTATACAGTACCAGTCAAAAGTTTGGACACACCTTCTGGACATTCAGTGTTTTTTCATTATATAAAAATGTTCTGCATTGTAGATACTAAAGTCACCTGAACTATGAATAAACACATATGTAATTATTTAGTAAACAAAACAGTGTTAAACAAACCAGAATATGTTTATATTTGACATTCTTCACAGTAGGCACCTCTTGCTTAGATGCCAGCTTTCTTGGCATTTTCTCAGTCAGCTTTATGAGGTAGTCACCTGGAATGGCTTTCAGTTAACAGCTGTTCTTGTCAAGAGTTCATGACTTGCATTTCTTGCCTCTTGATGTATTTGAGACATCAGTTGTGTGTCTACTTTGAAGAATCTAAAATCTAAAACACGTTTTGGTTTAACACTTTTAAGTTCACTACATGATTCACTATGTGTTCAGTATTCATTTACAATGTAGGAAAAAAAATAAAAACTGAATGAGAAGGTGTGTTCAAACTTTTGACTGGTACTGTAGTTCAACAAGTTGTCACTGCGGTCTTAAATGTTACATGTAATTTTATTGGAATTCTACTATTCTTCCACAACAAGCATTTTTTTCAGCTTTTGTGAAATTTGTTTATGAGAGAAATTAGCTTTGCAGGGTAGAGAATGAGACTGCATTGCTTTTAAAAAGGTTAAGATACTACTAATGCAGCAAGGTTATTCTCCAACAATACTATTATATAATAATACTAAACAAAGTTGGACTTGGTCCGGCTGCCCCCCGCCCCCCCCAGCCTCTCCTGAACTGTACCAAACGTCTTCATCAGCTTATGTCTTGTTCTTATATGTGCTATGCAAAGAGTTTTTTTTTCACGTTTTTTTTTCTCTTATTCCCCCATTCCTCATGTATGATTTCCTTATTTTTCCAAGGTGAGCGCTGTAATGGCTGCCCTCCTGGCAAATGCAAATGCAAATGTTGGGGCCTTCATTTCGTTGTACTTGTACTTGCACAATGACAATAAATTATTCTGATTCTGATTATTTTGCATGGCAAGACTTTAAAAAAAAAAGGATGTGATCCGTATGTGATGATTTTACTCAGACTGAGCACTGCGAGTAGTGATGAAGTGATTAATTCCTATACCTTTTCACTAAGCACACTGAGGTGTGCGAATACATGGATCACACACTGTGTAGGACCCCAAATGTTGACGGGGACACGAATGAAGTCTCCGCAGAGAACATGACAAAACCCATGTTACAAATGATTACTATGATGAATGGTTAAGAGAAGTTTTAAATAAAATATACAGGTTACTAATTTCACAATTATTTACAGCAGAATTTTAACAAACTACATTAATCTGAACTCAATTTCTTTTAATATAAATTACATTTGCTTAATATTTGTTTAATCTTATGTAAGATCATGTAAAACCATCATACTACACTTTCAGCTTTGATTGCAAGGTTGAAAATAAATCGACTATTTTGCTGCCACTGTTTACGTTTTGCTTGCATATTCGTTAACCATACAAAAAGTATACAGAACACAATTTTGCAATGGAATCCACCTCTACAGGACAGCTCTAAAAACAGTTTGAAGACATGTTTACACCAGCTTTAAGACTGTACATACAGTAAACATGCTGAGCATGCAGTTCATTCACAAACGAGGTTAAAGGGTTCAAACAGGGACACGGTTACACCAAATCAAATTCACGTGCATTGTTTACATGTAGCACATTAGTAGCCTAGCCAGAGTGTCACATCAAACAACAGAAATATTGTGAAAATGCTTGTTTTCATAATTTAATTCAAAAGGGAAAAATGTCATACATTGTATATTCATTGCATGTGAAAGTGACATATTTCAAGACTTGTGTTAATGTTTATCAGTATGGCTTATCCAGAATCTCAAACTAATAGAATATTTTGAGTTTGTTTACTATTCAAATCACTATTCCAAAAGAAACAATAAAAAAATGACACTGTAATGAATCTTTGTGAGCTAAATCATGAAAACGACATTTTTCACAATATTCTAATTTTTTGAAGATGCACCAACAGGTTTGTTACAACATATACAGTTGCTGACCAGAAAAGACACCTTCCCAGCTTGATGATGGCTGCAAATAGGGGTGTGCAATGTGACATTTTATCATTATCATGATAAATTCAGATTACAATATGCTTTTTGGAGCATATCATGGATGCTATGCAGAATTCTGAGCTACTGAATGCATGTATGTGTCTAATTAAAAAGAGGATTTAGTGTAACAAAGAAAGTGGAAAGGAGAACAAAAATCAAAGTTTGTGACTGTATCACAACTTATAATTTTAATAAAATCAACCACCCCTAGTTGCAATCCCCCACCTCTCACCACTGACCTGAACCAAACATCAATTGTAGCATATTTAAAGTTCAATAAAACCACAGTGCCACATCAAAAAATTACAATATTGTGAAAAAAAGTTTGTGCGTGATCATAACAATTGAAAAAGGTAACAAGTCATATTTTAAATTCATTACAAAATTGACATTTCAATCCTTTTTTGCTTTATGCCTTACAGCTCCTGAAAATCAGATTATTTACTAATTTCATTTCAGGTTTGAGTAAATTTCTAATTAAGCAATATCAATATTTAAAGAAAAGGCTTGAAATGTGTCCCTTTACATGTAATGAATATAAAAAAAATTAAAGTTTACCTTTTTAAATTAAAATTATGAACACAAATTAACATTACACAATATTACATTTTTTGGAGAAGCACTAGTATAAAAAAATGAAGTAATACAAGTGGCTCAGTATCACTTAATGTTCAATGATTTACTATGGCAAATTTTAATTTAATGAAATTGTTTATTGGCACTGGTTCATCCGATTACAAAAGCGAAAATGATCACAAATGAGATGAAAAGGCTTCAAAAAGCTGAAGCCAAGGCTTTAAAACAACAATATCATGACAAATATCTGGCACC
The DNA here is from genome assembly GCA_036984385.1 of Crenuchus spilurus. Lineage (NCBI taxonomy): Eukaryota > Metazoa > Chordata > Actinopteri > Characiformes > Crenuchidae > Crenuchus > Crenuchus spilurus. The sequence continues at coordinate 19,228 of BRDA01001652.1, read as the reverse complement.
CTTATAAAACATTTTATTGAACACTTTCTGCAGTTTATAAGGCAAACTGATGATGCTCCAGACAGGGAGGAAGTGGTGAGCATATGCTGAGGGCATGCTGGGTGTCAAAAAACGTAGTGAGACTGATTCTGCAGTGAGGAATCATGTCTGAGTCAATCAAAGCTCAGAAAAAAAGAGATACGTGACAAGAAGTAGGCTAATCATACAGGTGGACACAGACGATTAGTGCGTGCAGCACGAAGTGACGGGAGGGTAGGGTAGGGCAGGACAATGGACATGCAGGATGGGTTGAAGCCTTACTCAGAATGGTGGAAACCATGACAGAGCATTGATGTAAAATGAGAACAGCCTATAGCAAGCAGCCTCACCTCTACAACCACAGTCATTGAGAACTTCTATAAACACAGACAAACTAAGATAACATTTAGGTCTATACATAAATATTTTCTTTTAAATCACTCTTTTACATACAAGTAAAAATTAGTATACTGTTATTTCAGCACGAGTTCATATGCCTTCATTTGTTGCTTTATATAATACATACATAAGCTGTTTATCTACAAACAATAAAAAGAGAATATATTAAAGTGCATTATATAAAAGCATGAAATGTAGCAAGTATGTGAACGCCTTAAATATAAATAGGTCCAAGTGGTGTTGATGGGTATCTCATGGAAAACAAGGGCTGAGAGGCAAAGGCTGCTGCTAGGCAGATGTGAAAGATGAAAGGTTAATATCAGGGATGGTTACTGCAGTTCAGGAGGGGGAGAGGGGGCAGGGGAGGTGCTCACTTTGTCAAAGGAGGCAAATCTGTCAGGGTCACGTGAGGCTTGGCAAGGGGCAGAGGGGGCGAAGGGGTCCGGCACTGCGTCTTTAGCCGGGAGAGATGAGAACTCTCCTGAGCTCTGAGCACTGAATGGGCCGCGCCGCTGAAAAGACTCCGATGACTCCGACCGGTAGATGTTTGACCGCTTTCCTGTAGATTACACACACACACACACACACACACACACACACCATCTGTCTATATGTAGCTGTTGTTGAAGAGAGTTGTATCATCGATACAGAAATACAGAAAATGACAGACCATTCTTCCAAGGAATGACACACAGCAGCACTACAGTGACTACAAATGCTTTGCTTGTGAGGCATCAAGTATGCTATGAGAAGTGTGTCAATTAAAATCAATGATTCTAAACCAGAGAAATTAAGAAAAAAATCAACAAACTGCAGAAAAAAAAAGAACAGATCTGAAAGCAAAATTGAAAAAAAATCTCAGAACTCACCTGGTGGTGGAGGGGGTGGTCTGGTAGGGGTCCCTGTTTTGGGTGGTAATGCTGGTGGCACGTCTGATTGGTTGTCTTCTTTAAATAAATTCTTACTGTGTGTATTTGATGATGCAAAAGGATCAGTGCCATTAGACTGAAAGAAAAAGATAACAGCAGAGTCAAAACCAGTTCAATATCAGTTGTATTATATTCTTAACACTTAAAAACACAAGCTATATTTTCTACAAGTAATATAATTGGACAAAAGACATTCCTTAAGTGCTGATATAGAGTATAGCAATGCTGGGACTTTTAACTTTACATTTATGACTCCACCATATGGGTGTGTTCCATTAACAAAGTGTCCATAAAAGGTTTGTTCAAAAAATATTCAGTAAAAACAAATCAATCAGATTTTCCTTATTTCTGTAAATAGATGGCTTGCAGGACTTGCTTACACAAATACCAGCACATATGTAATACACTAGTGCAGCTCCAAAATAATGTAGAAAAAACAACCTAATTTATATTCGTTATATGTGAAGTGACATTTTAAGTCCTTTTATTGTCTTACTGATGATCAGTTTGGCTTATAGCTCATGAAAATCATGAATTTTGAGTAAATTTCTATTAAAACATTTCTATTCAAAAACAAAAAAGGTGTGAAATGTCACTTTACATGACATGAATGTAAAATATATGGCATAAACATATGTTTACCTTTTTTAAATGTAATTATAAACATATTTTACAACTGGCTAAAACAAGTATTTTCACAGGCATGCTGATATTAAGGATAACCACTGTCCCAGTTGTGTGATATTACTTAACTAAATGGTGCAATACCTCATTAGATACAGAATTCAGAGAGCTCCTAAAGTAGATCAGTTATATCATGGCTGAATTCAGATTTGGATATATTTAAAGCTCTTTCTGATAAATAGCTTTCTACGCCACACAACAAACAAGTCCAGAGCCAGGTTGGCTTAATTTTCTGAACTGAAATAGGAAGTTTACCTTTGCCAGGCTGCTAAAGTCTGCAAATCCTCCTCCAAATGACTCGTTGCCAAATACTGTAGCAAAAGGATCTAAAACACAAACAAAGAATGGCTTATAAAACATGATCAAAAACACAGTGGTGGTAAAAAATTGATGTATTTCACAACTTCAAACACTGTACAGCAACTAAACAAATCTGTCATCTGAGAGAAACCTGCGGGTCTGTGGGCAGGATTAAATACAACAATTACACCAAAGAAAGGTTTTTGGAAATGACTGCAATACTATCTCTGTCCAGCAGAGGGATGCCTGTGCTCACCTGGATCTGAATCTGCTTTCACTGCCGTTCCTCCTGGAGCAAAAGGGTCATTAGCTGCTGCTGGTACATCCTTCTACAGAAAAGAGACGACTTTTGAGTATGTATTACTGGAGTGAGATGAAAAGTCTAAATAAACTGAAATAATTTAGAAATACAGATACCAATTTAAAATATTTAAACAATATATAAAAATATTTGAGGATTTATGTTCTATTCAACTCTAATAACTACATAAAATATATGAACTGCT
>BRDA01001652.1:3892-11392 GCA_036984385.1 Crenuchus spilurus | reverse complement strand
ATTACCCTTTTTAAATCTTCCAGCAGACAGGTTTTGCTGCATGTATGTCCACACTAGACAAAGTAAAATGCATCAGCATGTGGAACTTTAAGTGTATCATATTTCTTATACAAAAGAAGAATGGTGCTGTGTTTATAGCACTGCAATAATGCATGTGGACAAATTTTGAAAAGAACACCCCTCAAGGCATATTTCTTTTCATCCAGTGTGGAACCAGATTAAACCTACTTCAATCTAGAGGTTCTGTTCCTAAGATATCCCACAAATTACTTTATTATATTAGGGAACCTTTTCCCCCTTATAAAAGTTTGGAATTGGGAATTTGTGTTTTTTAATTGCAACCCAAAATGGGATTAAACCTTAATCAAAACAACAAGGTCATTCAAGCTTTCTGATGAACCAATTCTTCATGTACATTTGTTCATATGTATTGGAAATGCCTGAAGATGCTTCCAAAGTTTTGGTTTCATTTCAATTTTATTTTATCTGATCTAAACAAAATTGCTTATAATGTCTCATGAATTCAGGTCTTGGTTTTAAATAAATACAATGTAAACTGCTGGTTTTATCACTGATAAAATATGATTTTACGTAGCTGGGTCTAATATGCAATCAGTTGCAATATGCAAAACGTCAATGTAAAAGAGTATGACTCAACCAAGCACAGCCTTCAACTGCTGAAGACTGGCAATTGTTTACATCACTTATTCTGTATGTAGAAAAAAAAAGAAAAAAGGAAAAAAATCCATGTGTGTGTGTTTTACTGATTTGAATCAGCCTAACTAGAAAAGAAAAAAAAAAAAAAAAAAAAAAAAAAAAAAAACTTTCTAGGAAAAGGTGTATATTTGTTTATACATTCTGAACATAGAAAGCTAAAAGCTTGTATGGTGTATGATGTCAATGTTGTAAACAATACAAAACCCACAACAGAATAATGATACTTTGAACCTTAGCTAAAGTTATGAAGATGAGACCACCGCTCCATTGACAGTGCAACAGATAATAGGATGGTCTTTGCACAGAGAAACAGGGTTAAATATCCCGAGCCGAAACTTAATCTGTTAATGGTCATGAAGGGCCCACATTTTCAACAGTAAAAAATAGCAACTTGGAACATCTATGTTACAAGCTTAAGCACTGCAGTAAGCTTTAAAACACAGCATATCTGCTTCATTATTCATCTCAGGGTTACATCCTCCAGCTACAAATCATTCAAGTCTATTTACAGCTTAAGTACATATTGATTATAGTCACAATATGAAGGCTTCCCAAAGTGAACAGCATTGATCTCGCATTACCCCTCTGTGTACACAGCTATCATTAATCATGACTTTTCATTGAGAAAGCCCCAGGAGGCATACAAGAATATCCATCATCATATTTAGCTAATGGTCAAGCCATTGGCTGCACTGTTAAAGAAGCAGGTGCACAATCTCACAATGAAGACACCACAAATTCCAAACCAAACCCAGTGTCTTAAAGTGAATACTGAATCTGCATTTGAGCTTAGCATTAGATCATTGCTTTCAAGCAGTGTCAGGATGTTTAACTATGAAAGAATGTAAGCATGCTGAGAAGACTTTCAGATCAGTTTCAGAAAGAAAAAGCTGAGGAGATGCTAACATGGCCATGAATGCGGCTCCAAAAGCATAAACATTTTCTATTCCAACTGGAACTCTCATATGTGGCACCAAAATGTAACGCATATCTGATATGGGGCGATGCAACCTCTGTTTGAATGGTCATTGATGCAACTTTTACGTCAATACAGCTCAACGCTGGCAATAATTTCATGCTGGTGAGGACATGCCTGTTAAATTCACATCATCAAAATGCCTGTTACTATGGTTACACTTCACGTATTTTCATTTTGGAGGACAAATGAGACAAGCACAGGCAGTGTAAACAAATTAGCATGACACTGCCCAACAAGAAATTAAGCTGCAATTTAGAATCAAGGTTTTCTTTAAAAAATAAAAATTATTAAAAAGTATATGAGAGTCAAAATCCCCATTCAGATTGGATTAACTATTGCCAAACACATACAAAGACAGTATTAAAAAGGGCATGAATATTCTAATCTAATCGGATTTGGGCACCAATTATCATAATTGGGCTGCAGTGTAAATACTGCTCATGTAGCATGGTTTGAAAAGCTATACAGAACCCCAGAGAGAAATGGCATCTGTAGCATTAATATGGCTACACAGCAGGGGAATTCTATCTTTGTCTTTCTCTCCCACTCTCTGATTTGCTTTCCTAGCGTGCTGCTTATAATGTTCTGTGTGGAAGTTAAAATATGCTGGCATTGCAGCCATGTCTGTTGATTTATAGATATTACATCTTTGTAAGGGAACCCTGATAAAGAGGTGTAGATAAACAGCAGCCAGTGAGAAAGTGTGACAAGTTGAAACTTATGACATTACTCTGGAACAGTTAATTATATACAAAGTACTAGTAGAGGCAAATCCACAAGTGATGAAACAGGACATATGTATGATTGTTAGATAGCTTAGAAAGTTATTCATGGCAACAGACTAAGGATTCAGCTTGTGGTGTCAAACTTCACTTCTTTTAGAATTAACTAATCTAAGGAAGCAGAGACATTCATTTTAAAGATGCAATATATGGCCCTGTCACTTTAATTATTACATAATTTACTGATCAGTTATTTGAGATTACAGCTAATACTTTCTATATGAATTACATGTTGTACTTGGATCACATCACAAAAGGGTTTTAGTATGTATGCTTGTAGGGTTGAATGATATGGGGAAAATATCTAATTGTGATTCTTCATACTAATATTGCAAATGCAATTTAAATTGTGATTATTTTCTAAAATTAAGGTTCAAGGCTGTTTTTCTGGCCAACAAGACCAGACTACCTACTTTTTTGGCTTGAGGGTTGACTCCTGAATGCAGTGTGTCAGACTGCTAAGAAGTTGTGGTTGTGATGTCACAACACATGGACTGGTTGGTTGGTTGCTCTAGATTGGTCTGACTTATCTAAAGCATGCTCACAAGCTGTGTGTAAAGGTTACATTTCTCCTCTTAAAACTTATTTTTAATAATGGAGGCTACAATAATAAATGTGCTTTTAGATTGCAATTTCAAAATAAAAACAATTCATCAAGGTGGCTTGTATAGTCACTCTAAGAATACACTGCTTGACTTTACATATTGTGATTGTGTCTGCATGCTCACAACAGAGCCATATCTCATTTAGTTGTGATATGGCTGTATTCTGACCACTGCATCAATAAAAAAAAATAAAATAAAAAAAAAAAAAATTTATATCCTTAAACACAACTACTTATTGGACGATTTATCGTCAGCAAAAATGTCATGATTGTGACAGGGCGAGCAATAGAATTGAAATAGTAGAAATCAGTCCATCATTCAGCTCTACAGAAACAAACATTCCAAGCTGGATTTGTTCAAGTGTTTTAAAGTGAAGCAGAAATTTTAAAGTGAAGCAGAAAACTGAAAAAAGACCAATGTTGGCATTCAATACAACAGCTTGCTGTTTCCCCTCACAATACAGAATAGAAAACCTTTCACAAAAACTAAATTACTAAATTCTTAACCCACCCTCTCAGAGTCGAGAGGACTTTTAAAACTGAATGAATTTAATACTGACGAGAGTCAAGTGGCACTCGTTCCACAGTTAATGAGAGAAAAGACAATGCACTGGTTATTCAAAATAGAAAAACTTAAAGTACATATACATTTCCATCCAAATCCTCTCCCGCCTCTACTCCCTTGCTAACAGACACATACATACACTTACCTGCACCTCACTGGTCCTCTGTCTGATGCTCTCTTCCTTGTCTTTAATCTCCTGTTCCACAGAGCTCTTCTCTCTGAAAGACAAGCACAAGCAGGAGTATTTAATCACATCAGCAACAGTAGGCACAGTCAGCCATCCAGCTGCCGGCTGCACTGTTTCTCCCTCCAGCACCATGTCTTTGTGTCTACTAAAGACAGTGTGTGTGTGTGTGTGTGTGTGTGGGGGAAGATGCACAAGTGTGAATATTTGAAGAAAGAGGTGCCAGAACTGCACATGTGCAGAGAGAGAGAGAGAGAGAGAGAGAGAGAGAGAGAGAGAGAGAGAGAGAGCAAGAGAGCCAAAGAGAGCGAGAGAGCAACAATATGAGGGCGCTCTTCTCCTCAAGGATGGTTTAAACTGAGCCAAAATTTATATCATGTACACAAGGGTGGTTTTCCTGCACACCAATTACAACTAATTAATGCCAGTAAATTAGTGAAAGTACCTCGGACGAAATCACCATCTAAAATATTATAAAAGAGAACTGGGCATACTTCATTAAAAAACATGTCCAATTTAAACTGAGTAAAAGAAAGTTTGATCAAAGCACTTTGCAAACTCCAAAAAGTTTGCAAATTAAAGGGCAAATCAAAAATGTAAATTCATCCAAAGAATATTCAAACCATCAAATTGTGCCTAGTTCACCCACATCATGAAATAAGATTAATCATCATATTTCAACTTAAGTTAAAAAAGAGTATGCATGGAGATCGGTTACCAATTCACCTAGCAGACAGAAAACCTTGGCAAACTGAACCCTTCACCATGACTCAAACTCCCTCTCTCAGACACACAGGATGAGTCAGCCAGACTCCTGGGATTTCAGTGCAGTAAAAACAGTGAAGGCAGAAAGATGGACAGAGGGAGCTACAAAGAGATGAACTAGGGAAAAAAATGAAGCAAAAATAGGAAAGGTAATAAAAGCCTTGGCAGCTTGCCCATATCCATCCAAGGACTTGTGGTAAGAACAGTATAGCCAGTAACAGTGTAGTGCGAGACAAATACAGTCTAAAACCATTCTCCTTTTCCTCCTCCAGGAGGCCTTGGCTGCTTAAGGAGAGGAGGAAGAGGAGGAGCTGTAGCTTACCTTTCACTGGAGGAGGCTCGTTGCCGTGGAAACTTAAGGCAGTCCCAAACAACATGCATCATTTTAGCTGGGAGCTCCTCTCCATGCTCAGTGCATTTTCCCTCTACTTCACTTTACTGGCTTTTCTTTCTTTTGCACTGGTAGAAACTCCTCACAAACCTCCGTGTGGCCTCTTCTGTCTCTTGCTCTCTGCACTCTCACTTTCTCAGAAAAGAGAAGTGGAGGAGAAAGCACCTGCACTCCCTGATCCATTTCCCCATCTCTCAAACACTCAGTGATTGTTCAGAGTAAGTTTTAGCCCTGATCAGTGACCGGCTCCATACGGTGTCAGAGAGACAGAACGAGTGCATGTTTATATGAACAAGTGTCTCTGCTCCTCTCCGACAGTGATCTAATACTGGTCGTCACATGGAACACTAACCTCAGGAGACACACGCTGCTCCCAACTGATTGTGTACACACAGGCCTCAAATCTTACCTCTTTGCTTCCCAAACACCAACACAGCACACAATCTCTCACCTCTTGTTTTCAGCTTTTACCTTACACATTAGTGCTGGGCCATGTGGATTAAATTGGTATTTTTCAAATATATGATAACTGGAGATAGTAAAATAAAATTAAATTAATCATTGGTTTCTCAGTACAAATATACTAAAATAATATATCTTATAAAAGAGACTTTGCTTTTGAATGGACCACTTTTTCTGTTCTTTATATATTTTTTTTTTTTCCAAGCCATCTCAAAATGTAGGGCTATTTGCATGGCTTATTCAAAGTCTTAATTTCATTTCCAGTCCCACTGTGTTCTAGCAAAAAATTTAACTGTTAAGTTCATTGTTTTATACCAACATAAAAAGTAGAATATCAAAGTTAATCTGTATTCACAATTTGATTAAAAAATGTAAACTGACATTTTATATTAATTACGTCTTTTGTGTTATACCGTTGATCAGGAGGGCTTTTCCCAAAACGTTAACACCAAGTACTTCGTAACCTTGTACTTACAAAGATTCTTAAATTACGAGTGTTTCCCGAAAGCCTTCGCAACCCACGTCGTACTTAAACTCGTTCGTAAATCTACGAGTGGTCTGACCCTCTAGTAACTCACCAAGTTGTTCTTAACTTGAAGTTCATGTGCAGTTCTGTCTGAAAAACGAAAGAGGCCACTGATCATCCTTTGAAGAACGCGCACACGCGTGTATATACAAACAAGAATTCACAAACACTTAAATTTTCTTTTGAAAGCGTAATTGCGTCACGTAAATTAGAGTCAGCGTCCTTAGTTCAATACTGCGCATACATGTACTTAAGTTGAAATTATTGTTTTCACGAAATAAAAAACTAAGATTGTTTAAAGTACAATATATTATTTATTGATATACACATATAAATTACATAAATGCAATGGGGTTTTCTTTCCCCCAGTGTAACAGTCATAGTAGTAAATTTATATATTGTGTCCCAAGCAATGGTTACAAAATGGCCTACAAAGCTTATCAACTCTTAACCAATCAAATTCACTGATAAATCATGGATACATAACCAAGAGGATTTGCCTTGGACATAGAAAGCTAAAAGCTTGGCATGTGATGGACAACAATTGAAATGTGAAATGTTTTTTTGGGTTTTTTTGCATGTACGTAGTGTAAATGTTATCGGAAATGTGTAAAAACCGGCATTCTATAGAATACCTAGGCAAAGTATACAATCCTTGTCAGGCAAGCTATGAAATATCATATTTCATACATTTCCTAGTCATTCTATAGAACACCTAAATGACAAACAGGCAGAATGTAGAATAACTGTGGTAATTCCAGAGCTAATACATGCAGCAAGACGCAGAAACTCTCTCCGGAGAGGGGACGCATGCATTTATCAGACCCCGAAGCCCACCCCCAGGGGGGTGATGACAAGGCATCCCCGGGGGCTTTGGTGACTCTGGATAAACGAGCGGATCGGCAGCTGTCAAGGCGCCGACGTCTCATTCGAGTGTCTGCCCTATCAACTTTCGGTGGCAGCGTATAGGGCTCCCATGGTCCCTACGGGTATCGGGGAATCAGGGTTCGATCCCGGAGAGGGAGCCCTCTTCATTCATTTTTTGACTGTTTGTTACTAAAGAGTTTTCCAATCTGGGCATTTCACACTTGGACTGAGCAGTTCTTGTCATTCTTTATAATGCCTAGGCATTTTATGTAATGCCTAGGAAAAGTATAGAACAATGCAGATATTTCATACCTTGCCTGACAACGACAGGGATTGTATACATTGCCTAGGTATTCTATAGAATGCTGGGTTTTCATACATTGCCGGTAACAAATACTTTTTTGATGTTTGGTTTTATAATTATTGTTTACATAACGATACTTTTGTGGCTTAATGAAGAAATATGTAAATCGGTGGTTCAGTTTTTGAGTGGCCGAGCCTATTTGACGCAGACACGAGGGCGGAGTCAACTAAGTGCTACTTAGGGACTCGTTCGTAAGTTTGGAAGATAAGAAGGCTTTTGGGAGAATAGAAGGTTTGAATGCTTGCTCAGGGATTCATCGTGAATCAACTGAGGCGGGAGCACAGACGCAGTTTA
>BRDA01001650.1:12972-24988 GCA_036984385.1 Crenuchus spilurus | reverse complement strand
CCTTTCCTTTTTTATTCACAATTTCTTCGCTCGCTGTCGCGCTGCTCGCCACACTTATATTCCACTTTTCACCATGCGTCTCACACCGTGCCGGTTCAAGTTACACAAACAAGAGGGCGTGCAGAGATAACGAGGCGGCACAACCAAGCTTGATGGTGCTCCGTGATTGGCTATTAGCGTGTCGCTCCATACGTTGCTAGGCACCAGAGGACAGACCAACCAATCTTGCTTCACAAGCAGGTGCATTTAAAGCGGAATCTTTGCTCTGGTTTATTCCAATGAAAAATATATATATCGAACGTTCTATCGAGCGCATTTTCTATTGATAACGTGTCTATTGCGATACATATCGTTTTATCGCCCAGCACTAGTCTCCAGTAGTGTAAGGATGCACTGTTAATATCACCATTTAACTGGAGTCGGTGCTTCCGCCGGTGGGATAAAAACAAAATTCCATAAAAACATTTATATAACCATGCAAAATTTTATCCTACAAACAAAATGAGACATACTCTGGAAACCTTAAAGGGTCTAATTTTTAAATTTATACTGTATAGGCCGAGTCAAAATATATTTTAAGATTCTTTTGAGAAGAGCTTAAATAAGCAGAGACACGTTTCTCAGCATAAGTCATAGCACAGTGCATTTTTCCCACCATTTGCCATCCAATATGGTAATTCCAAACATATCAGTGGTGGATTAGCGGCCCAGGAACGTGTGTAAAACAAAAACAGAAAAAAATTGTCACACCTCACCTCACACCTAAATCATAAATATTCAATCTAGTTTGTTTTAGAAATAAAATCACATTTCTAAAAACTGTAATGATCAATGTGTAGCCAACACCTCTGTTTATACAGCTCTGAGTTCAAGTCATGGCTAGAAATGTTTAGTGTTGTAGAGTGTACATGTAGAGTGTTTTTTCACAACATATCAGCACATATATAGATTTATGACACTCTTACTGTTTGACTCTGTTGTTGCTGAGTTGGTGCTGAACAAAAGTCTGTGTAACACTTTGGAAACAAATAATTTTAGATGGATGTAATTTGTGAAAAAGTCCAGGAATGTCAGACTACATCAGAGTGTCTGAAATACCCTCAGACTCCAGAGGGGTAAACACCTAGCCATTGTACTTAGATTTAATTAAAATTAAATACCTCTCTTACAGTATCACAATATCTCAATATACTGAGTCAGAACTCCTGTATCATATTGCCAGGGTTGTCATTTCAATTAAATACAGTACAGTACATAAAGAAAGGGAAAAACCAGATCTCACCTGATGAAAGAAGTTTTTATCAACAGAGTTCTCAATCCGTTTAATTTTAGAAGGATTGGACGAGGAACTGAACAAGTCTCCCTGAAAGGTTCGTTTGGCAAACCTGGAGTGCTGAGGCTGGAAGTCTTTAGCACTGATGTGAGGAGGAGGATGACAATACAACAGCTTTCCCTGTGGAGGTGCAGAGAATATGTACCAGTCAACCACATTTCCTTCTTTCTTTATTTAATGCAAGTAAGGATAATTCATTTGAGCACACTATTGCTACTATTACAAAACCGAAATTCTGCATAAACACTCATATAACTGCAAGATTTTATCCTAGAAACAAAATTAAACATACCCCAGAAACCTTAAATGGTTTACTTTTCAAATATATATAGCTTGAATTGAAATATTTATAGATTCTTGTAAGAGGAGCTTAAATAAGCAGAGACAAGTCTTTGAGAGCTAAAAAGGCTTGAAATATGTCATATTAAGTATAATTAATACAAGATATATGACAGACATTTTCCATTTAAATTATAAACAAAAACGTTTATATGAAAAAAAAAAACTATTTCCTCATAATTTTTTGATGTATGACTGTAGAATACCCAACATGCCTCTAAACAGAGCCCAGTACTGATGCCAAACAAGTGCCCACTCAATAAACAGCAGAGAAATAAACTTACACTGACGTAATCTTTCAGAACATAGCGAGCTGATCTGGACTGGTCAGGCTGACCGTGTGCAGTCATGAAGCCCCTCATATCTTAAAAGACCATAAAACACAGGTTAGATCACAGCACACTTAAGTTATTCCAATGAGCTTTATAATATTAAAGGAACCTCACATCCGTAAGCCATCAGCAGCTCCTCAGCAGTGGGTGAGCGCTCAGGGTCTTCATCTTCTCTTGGTCTAATGATGTTGATGCCGTAAGTTCCCTCCAGCACCTCTCGTGGAATTGACTGACAGACGTATGAAGGTTAAGGCTTTTAATTAAGAATGCTGGTGCAAGACCAAGTCTCATTTATTACACAGTGTAAGTTGATTCCAACTTTTACATCCCAATGTTGAATAACCCACCCATTCACTAAAACTTCCCCAAATCACATGCAGTGCTCCTAACACTAAAGAGGGTGAGAAGCACTTGCCTGAAGTCAGCCACCATCTTTTTTCAGCCTGCTGCTGATACATCATCGCTGGGCAGCCAACACATTTGGAGGAAAGTGCTGATCCCCAGCTCTGATACATTAGCTAACAGACACCTGAGCCAGTGGGTCAGGTGTAGGGCCTGGGCGATAAACCGAAAACTTACTAATACCGAATTTATGTCAAAAGCCGGTTACTGTCATTACTAAGCCTTTCAGAGGCCTACAATTATTTTTATGGCCCCACACTTTATAGAATTTATTTTCTCATGTTTCAGGATACACTATTCACTGATGTGGTTTAGGGTGCAGGACACAACTCCATTACCACTGCATATACTGTCAGTCAATGGTGCTGCGTAAAGAAGACTTTGAAAACAATTGGATTGTGTGTAAGACTAAACAATCAACCACAACACCTCTGTCAAAGCCATGTTCAAGTCCCAAGCTGTGCCCACCTAGTGCTGAGCCATGCACACCCAGTACCAAGCCGTGCCCACCCAGTGTAAAGCTGCATGCACCCAGTGCAGATCTGTGCCCACCCAGTGTAAAGCCCAGTACCAAGCAGTTCCCACCCAGTGCAGAGCTGTGTCCACCCAGTGCCAAGCCATGTCTGCAGAAGAAGACCTGGGAATTTCGCGTGAGATCTGTTGTCCGGGAAAAATGTCCTATGTGCAAAGTTCTTATAAACAGATGCAACATCAGAAAGCATATTGACTGTAAACATACAAACAAGGAGCTTTTTGATGTAAATTCTAAATACCACCTCAGGAGTGAGTGTATTGATGAGGTTAATGGTGTCTTTTCTGTCCAAGACATTTTCTTCATTTATTTATGCTTTAAAGTGAATTAAAGTGGTAATAAAAAGGGAATTGTACCATCAATATAACTGGCTGTTAAATATTTGTTGCCCTAATACATTCTTTATTTTTGGGGTGTGTGTGTGTATTAATATTATCATCCATTTATCGTTATCGAGGTGAACTGCTCAATATATAGCAGTATTGATTTTAGGCCATATCGTCCCAGCCCTAGTCAGGTGTCTATAATAAAATAAATATAATAGAAGTGATGGGGAGAGGGAACACCATCTACCCCACCCGGAGAAAGCAGGACTAGCTGCTGTAGGACATTGTTAGAGCTCCCTCTAATGTCAGTGTCACCACTCTACAGGCAGCCTTATCAGTGTAGCTGCTGAAGAACAATATTAGTGCTCCCCCTAATGTCAGTATCACCACTCTACAGGCAGAAGACATGACTGATAAACCTATCCTTCTGTATCAAGTTAAATATTATTTCTTATATTTATATTTTACAAAATGGAAAAAATAAAAAAATATATATTCCAGTGCTGATAAACATGGATGAGCATGAGAGCAAAATGTACTGAAAGACACTGTAAATATGAGGATATGAGAGAAACAGCTGGGACGTGGTCTCGCATCTGGTCGATGGGGAGAACCCCACTGCAGATCATCTCAGCCTTGGTGGACACAAAGGAAGGCATGACCAGGCCAGGGCAGTCACAAAGGCAGAGACCAGGTTCAACAAACAAAGTCTGTAATGCACAAATGTTAAACTGTTCATGGACTGTTCACTGATTAATACAATCAGCCTTGAGATTGACTTTAAAACAAGTCTGATGTGGTTGCAAACACTGGACCATATTTACCAAGTTCCTCCAAGTAGGAATGCTGATCTAAGATCAGGTTGCAGTTAATTTCATAAGGACATAGATGTTTAAATGAGTTTATCAATGTACATGTACATATGATGTACACGTAAACAAATATAAATACATTCTGTACATGTCAAACATTTTGTCCAGCTTCTTAGTCTAAGATGAATAATATATCGCAGCTGATAAAAACTAAATACAGTGGAAACTCTGTCATTAATATGTTCTAAAGTGTCTGATGATAACCGAAATGAATGGTAATAATGTCCCATAAGAAATAATGTAAATCCAATTAATCTGTTTCAGACTCTCCACAATATTATCCAAAATACATTTTATATATGTATTTTGTAGTGTTACGTACAGAAAACAATAGGTCATAAATACAAAAGACTAATGAAATGGATAAATGAACATTTAATATAACTCTGACAGGTTTACGCTCTGTTTTAGAGTGTGCCTGTGTGGCAGCCTTTTGTTTTGTACACCGGCTCTCAAAGTTCTCGGCTGCTATTTGTTTTCGCATCCATTTTCAGGCAGTAGTGCTCTGCGCCGTCGCTTTAGTTGTTTAAGTTTGTTTTGCGCATTATCAACAAGAAACAAAGCCAGAGAAACGACAAGAAACAAAGCCAGAATGAAAGACGAACGCATGTGTGGATGCTTTGTTTTTGCAAAATTAGCTGCGAGACACTTGGGCACACAGACGAAATCTGGGCAGATGAACGGTAACGGACAAAATTTCCCCCAAAAAAGTCAACGATAAATGACGCAAACCATAACTGAGGTACCACTGTAATTATCAGCTCCACTGATTGTTCTTTTATCAGTCCTTCATTGATGCCCACAGGATGCTGTTGAGTGGTTGGCAGTGACACTGATGTGGTGGTGTGTTCTGGTACATGTGGATCGGACACAGCAGAGCTGCTGGACATTTAAAACACTGTGTCCACTCTGTTAGACACAGCTACCTTGTTGGTCTTGTAGAGGTAAAGTCAGAGACAGCAGCTCAGCACAGTTTGTGTTGGTCCTCTAGTCCTGACACTGTTGGCTGGCTGATGCTCCAGCAGTGACACTGAAGTGTTTAACAACATCAGCAGCTCTGCTGTGTCTGATTCACTCTAACACACACCAACACACCACCACCACGTCCGTGCCAAATACCACCTGCTCTGCGAGGGTCCTGACCATTGTAGAACAGGGAGAACAAAGTGTACAGAGAAACAGATGGACTTAAGTGCTCCTCTATGATCAGTGGAGCTAAAATGAGTGTAGACACCAGGTGTATGTACCTAATTAAATGGCCAGATTAAATTATTATCACATGATTATGTAATAAATGTGCTATTTCCAGCAACATAAAAACCATACCTGAAAGTGCTTTGTGTGTCCAGGTGTGGCAGACACGGAGACCTTCTTGTTCCTAAAGATGGTGTTGATGGTGGAGCTTTTTCCGACATTAGGATAACCCACCTTAAACAGAGATAAAAAAAAAAGAGTCATAACAGGCTTCAAAACAAAAATCCCAGCCGTGCAGGAATATCTACACACATGCTCACCAGTCCTATTGTGAGTTGGCCCTCCTTAGACCTGGTTCCAGAATATGCGGACTTAAACATCTCGAGCAGCTCGTCTTTGCGCAGCAGACGGCTCGAGTTATAAATTGAAGAACTTCTGTGCTCCTCTTCTCCTTCATCTCCTGATGCCTCAGAGCAGGTCTGCCAGTTTGCTTCTGAGGTACAGTCCTCAAAGCTCTCTGTTGTGCTCTCTGCCTCTTCTTCCTCCTCCTCATCAGCAGCTTTGCTCTCCTCTTCCTCTTTACTCTTCTCTGCTGAGTCTTCAGTTCCACTGCGGCTGACTGAAGCCGTCACAGTCTCCTTGCTTTCTGAATCACTCAGCTCTTCTTGGTCACTCACATCTTCTCCCTATTAAACCAGGTAGGAGTTACTCACCACACACTGCAGTTAAAATTCATAATTAAATGTGTGGCACAAATCTGAGTTGTAAGATGAGCCCCCATAGGTGTAAAATTTGAATGACTGGACTTCTTAAGGACCTGCAGACACCCTGTAAATGGGCTGTTATTGACCAGTAAAGCTGAGAAGGTTCTCACCTTTTCTTCAGCTTCCAGACGCCGTGCCTCGGCGAGGGCAGACCAAAACACTGCTCTGATGCCCTCTTTCTGAAAGTATCTGGCCCATGCCCGCCGCTGCTCTCTACTGAGCAGATCTGCTTTGTTCAAAAGGAGCATGTTCACCTTATGACTGGAAACCTCCTTCACATATTTCTCCTGGACAGGCAATTACAATTATGTGAGTTAAACAAACAAACAGAGTGTATACAGAAAACCTTACAAGAAAATGAAGCAGTGTACCAATCTTCCATTCCACTTCTGTTCTGTTCATTCGTCAGTGCATTACTTGTTCTTAAGTGTGCAGGTTACTTTGTTCTGTGCAATAACTAAGTTATACAGGGAATGTGCAATAACAATGCTATGTGAATGTGCTACCTCTTTTGTATATTGTATGGTTTTTAAAAATAAACAGTTTTTTTAGCCTTTTATTCTATTTTACGTACAGTGTATACTCGGTTATTGCCAACTTTTTTCAGGGAAATTTTGTCCCAGTTATTGTTCATCCACCCAGTTTTCATTAGCGTGCCCACGTGACTGGCTGCTAATTTTGCAATTATGAAGCATCCACCCACATGTTCGGCATTCATTCTGGCTTTGTTTCTTGTTGATAACACTCAAAACAAACTAAAACACATCATACTAAAATGACGGTGCACAGTGCTACTGCCTGAACATGGGTGTGAAAACAAATAGCGGCTGAGAACCCCAAGTACAGGTGTACAAAACAAAGGCTGTAGCTGGACCACACCGGCACTCTCTAAAACAGAGTGTAAACCTGTAAGAGTGATGTTTAATTGTCATTTATCCATTTCAGTAGTCTTTTGTATTTATTTTTCATTGTATTCTGTATGTAAAACTATAGTTAGTTTATATAAAATGTATTTTGTTAATATTTTGGAGATTAATTGGATTTACATTATTTCTTATAGAAAATATGGCTTCAGTTATTGTTCATTTCAGTTATCGTCAGGCACTTTAGAACAGATTAATGATGAGAACCGAGGGTCCACTGTATAGTTTTATGTTGACTGACTGTATGTGTAAATCACAGTTGAATTGCTGCTCAATTTTGTTGTACATCGTGCACTGACAATAAAGACATCTTAAGATGTATTTACTTACAAGGTCTGGACACCGGAACATTAAAGGGTTTCTGGCATCAACGATCTGAACCACAACATCACTAGAAAAAAGATAAGTCAGTTAGTGATGACCTTTAAGGTCAATTTAAAAAGGTTGGTGTCTACAGCACAAACCACAGCGCTAGAGTACCTTCTCTCAATGACTCTCCAGAGCTGTCTCCAAAAATCCAGATTCCTCTCAAAAGGGGTAAGAATCAACTTCTGTTCTTCCTCTAGCCTAACGTAGCAAAACAGCCAAAAATACAAAAGATACAGAGCTGTACCAGCTGGTGAAATACAAAAAGCAATAAAGAAGTGATCCTCTTACTTTGCCAGCTCTCGTCTCCATATCAGGAAGCTGTCTCTTTCAGCTTGCTGAAGAATCTCAGAGCTTGTATTTTCATCCCAGTGAGGTCTGAAAGAGAAATTTTAATCTTAAACTGAACCAGAACAGCAAAAATGAACACTGGCATGTCATAGTGTTATAGTGGAGATTTCTTTGAAGCAGTATTGTGACTCTCCAGTTTATAGTGAGGACGGCTGTGAAGATCATTGGGGTCTCTCTACCACCTCTCACACATTTGCATCTGGAAAGCTTTCACAGCATTGTGGAGGACCCATCAGCATGGTCTCTTAATGGGTCTACTTTTTAAATATATATAGCTTGAATATTTGTGAGAGGAGATTAAATAAGCAGAGACACATTTATGAGAGCAAGTCAGACAGCTGTGCATTTTTTCCTGCCAAATGAAGTGATCTGTCATATGATAATGACACTGTAATTCCAGACATACCATTGGTGAGATTAACACCTGTGGAATATGAACCTGAACAATACACCTCTCACCTAAGTGTTCACACCCATCTCATGAAGATTCAATATAGGGTTAGTGGCTGAGGAAAACAGATTGTCATCTCTCATTAGTTAAGCTTTAGAAATAAAACCACATACAATTTCTAAAAACTGTAATGAGCAGTGTGTAGCCAACACCTCTGTTTATTCAGTTCCAAGCTCAAAAGTCTTGGCCAGAAATGTTTAGAGTGTTTTTTCACAATATACCTGAACATTTGAACTGAGTTCAGCACATCTGAAAATAAGTTTTTGGAAAGTCTTAAGTTTAGAGCAGAATTTATCAGAATATAGATTTATGACACTCTTACTGTTTTGTCACTGTTGTTACTGAGTTTGTGCTGAACAAAAGTCTGTGTAACAATTTGGAAAAAAATAATTTTAGATGGGTGTAATTTGTAAAAAAAGTGAAGGCATGTCAGACTACATCAGAGTGTCTAAAACACCCTCAGACTCCAGTGAGTTACTGCACATAATCTTACTCTCAGGGACTAAATATCACTGCAAAATTGCACAGCACTGTATTTGCCTACATAACAGTTGCAATATTAGTACATTTGCATATTGTACTACTAAACTGCTGCTATAAACTCTGTAACCTGCTGCTAAATATTACACAGTACCATGTAATGACCAACATCACATTTGCACTTCATCCTGCAATACGTCTTAGTCTAGTTAGACAAGCAACGTTTTGTATTTTTTGTATTTATTTGTATTATACTTTCAATATGTACTGTACTGTATATAGCTGAAATAATAAAAACCTCTTGGACTTGACTCAGAAAGTATGGTTTGCTTGCAAAGATCAGTGTGATAGCATACCTTCGTGGGATACGGAGGAACTGTTTGTTATCTTCATGTAGTTTCTTCAGTCTTTTGGATTCCTCAGCTGTTAGTAAACCAGTCCTGGCTTCCGCTGGTACAAATTTGATGTTCAGCTTCTCTGTAACATTATTACACACATCAGTGATATGCTGTGCTAGTTCAGTCACAACAGGTTTACAGTGTCCCAACATTACCTGCAATAAACTCAGTTCCAGCGAGTTCAGCTGTGGCCAGAAAATCATCCAAAGAGCTCTGCTCTGTGACGGACTGAAGATTCAGGCGACCCCAGTCATAGCCATCATTCAGTTCACTAGTGTGAAGCTAGTGAAAGAGTGAATCAAAGCAAATTTACATTTGTAAATAACAAAGCCTACAAGAATCTTTTATCATTTCAAATTCATTTATTTATTGAAAAAAAATATCCAATATTGAGTGGTCAAACTACACTAATCACAAAAAGTTAGAGATATTTAACTCTTTGGTGAAATTTCAGGATGAACCTAAAATTAACTTAATGTGACCTTCTCTAAACATTTGAATGCACATGTCCAGCTGTTCAATGTTTCAGTACTTTTTGCGCAACTTGCTGTTCTCTAACAAGGAGCTTAACAGCAAAATTCACAACAACTGTTTTATCCATGAATCCATCAATAACTGTCCTAGTTCAATGATAATTGGTATTTAAACAGCCCTCCTCATCATGCTGATCACATGTTGACATCACGACACCAAGATGACACTTAACGACTGATCAACAGTACCTTAGACCAGCTGCCCATCAACTACTGCGACCTGCTCTAGATGCCCTTCACTACTGACCCACATTCAACTTGGACTTTAATGGCTGCTAATATTATTGTTATTCCAGTTAGTGAATATACATTGGTTATTATTTATATTATATATAAATTGGTTGATCTCTCTTAATCGTACACACACACACACACACACATATATATACATATATACATATATATATATATACATACACACACACACACACACACACACACACGCATTATATACATATATATATATATACACACACACACACACACACATTATATATACACACACATTATATACACATACATTATATATATATATATATATATATATATATATATATATATATATATGAACTGATAAAAGAAGGTTGCCTTTTATTTTTGATACTCTATATTGGAACTTCTCATTCCACCTTAAATGGAGCAGCAGTTACATTTACAATTACATACCTTCAATCTGCCTAATGTACTTTTTAAGGTGGAACGGAGGAAATAAAAGCTAACTTTTAGCTTCGTGGTATACCATAGCAGAACCAAGTTATTATAATATATATACCATAATACTGCTGTTTCAAAATATAATATAAACATATAAGTAAGCATTTATATTTGGAAAAACACTCATTAGTGTTGTTATAAGAAGTAAGAAGTCTTACCCACGTGTCTGTTCTCCTGTGGGCCCGACCTGCTGTTAGTCTGTCTTTAACCAGACTTCTCCCTAAACCTGTACTCTTCTTCTTACCCATTACGACCCTGATTTCAACCTCTGCTTATGAAGAAGCTGATTAGACTGTCAGTGTAGCTCTTTACCTGCTGGACATGACGGAGACAAGTGAAAGTCACGTGGAATACTCTACTCTAATATTTGCCACAAAAAAATAATGTTTATGAGTTTAAAATTAGGCTTTAATGTAAATACACAACTACGCGATCGTATGTGAACTAAGCTGTGTGTTTATTATTTATTTCCTGAGCTGGGTTTAAGTTAAAAAAGCGAATAAGTAATAAACAGACAAGTATAAACAGTCCGTGCTACACTAAAATGTGTCGTACCAAATCTGAGTGTCGTAGAATGGTTCCTACAGCCGTTTTACTGTACAGTATACTGAACACACACGAGTTTCAGTTTTGAGTAATCAAAATTACTTATCCAAACTCTACATCGTCTAGCACATCAATAAAACTAATTCTTATTCACTGTAAACACATTTAAAATAAAAAAACATCAGTTATCGTTTGTCCTAATATTGTTTATTGATATTATGTACTGTAGAGGGAAACACATGCAAATCCTCTGAAATCTTTCTTGCTTTCTTATTCTGGCTGTTTTTCTAGCTAGCTAGCTAGCTAAGTAACTTTCCACCTGTTTCTGATTTGGGGTTGTACATGCAATAAGATAGTTTTAATGCTATGGCTGCTATATGCATAATGCGTAATGTGTCCTCTTATAATATGATCTGTATATAGATAAAGTAAACTATATATATATACAGGGGTTAGACAATGAAACTGAAACACTTGGTTTTAGACCACAATAATTTATTAGTATGGTGTAGGGCCTCCTTTTGCGGCCAATACAGCGTCAATTCGTCTTGGGAATGACATATACAAGTCCCGCACAGTGGTCAGAGGGATTTTAAGCCATTCTTCTTGCAGGATAGTGGTCAGGTCCTACGTGATGCTGGTGGAGGAAACTGTTTCCTGACTCGCTCCTCCAAAACACCCCAAAGTGGCTCAATAATATTTAGACACAAAGACTTGCTGTCCTGGTCACAGATGCGCCAGCAAGATGTGAACCAACAATTTGTCCTCTTTTGAACTCTGGTATGTCACCATAATGTTGTGTGCATTGTAATATACTATATAACTCTGCTCTTACTGGTGTAACCCTTGTGTGTGTATATATATATATATATTCATTCATTCATTATCACACCCGCTTAATCCTTACTAGGGTCGCGGTTAGTCCCCCACCCCCTCACTGGGCGCAGGGCAGGGCATTACACTATATTCGCCCACACTATTACTTACTTACTTATATATATATATATATGTGTGTGTTCCCAATGTGGTCATTCTCGTCTCAATATATCATATAATGTTACGTGTGTTGTAATACCACTGTATGGTCTCAAGTTTTCTCCTGTTTAACAACCAAGTGTAGAACGACCGCGTAGACACTGGTCCTGTCGTTCAGAAACACA
>BRDA01001650.1:0-12962 GCA_036984385.1 Crenuchus spilurus | reverse complement strand
AGATGCGCCAGCAAGACGTGCACCAATAATTTGTCCTCTTTTGAACTCTGGTATGTCACCATAATGTTGTGCATTGCAATATTTTGAGCAAAACTGTGCTCTTACCTGCTAACTGAACCTTCACACTCTGCTCTTACTGGTGCAATGTGACATTAATGAAGATTGGCCACCAGACTGATCCAATTTAGCCATGAAACCTCCCACACTAAAATGACAGCTGTTTCAGTTTCATTGCCTAACCCCTGTACAATTAGCACAACAAAATGACATTAAATATCAAATTCGACACAGGTGCTCAGGTGATCCAGAACTTTGAAATAGATCTTCAAATGTGACAAAATGTCTCTACAATGATTAGAATAACTCAGGTTATGGACTTATGTGTGGTTCTTTATGGCTGTGAAATCTGGATAAGAAAAGTACTGGTGCATTTGGATTTGTGTTGAATTCTGAGAAATCATCAGACCACTAAGAAACAAATGAACAAAATGAATCCTCACCTCATACTGGAGGCCCAGGTAATCATGTAACTCTCTTGTTTTTGGACATATTATGAGAAGAAACACCTCTAAAAGACCAGCTTGGAATAGTCTTTTTAAAAGTTAAAGAGGAAGAGGACAACCAGCAACAGATGGATAGAATCAGAGGAATCACGAGAGAAGACAAGACATTCTAGAGAAACACTGTCCATGTGGCTGCAAAGAGTTCGAAACACTGACAACATTATTATTATTAATAATAATAATAATACAAAATAATAATAATAATAATAATCATCATCATCATCATCAGATGCAGTTCATATTTAAATGAATAAATGTAATGTGGCCTACATCCTGAGAACAGATACTGCTATTGTTATACTT
Source organism: Crenuchus spilurus (assembly GCA_036984385.1). Lineage (NCBI taxonomy): Eukaryota > Metazoa > Chordata > Actinopteri > Characiformes > Crenuchidae > Crenuchus > Crenuchus spilurus. The sequence goes on along the minus strand of BRDA01001650.1, from coordinate 12,096 downwards.
CTCTTAATTGCACTTAATGGAACCTTATATACTCTACCAGTTGTGTTAAAAACTTGCTTACTGAACATACACACAAAAAACTTACGATTCATATACTTTTTGTTTCATTTGAGATGTTTTTAAAACTATTTTAAGCACTCAGTGTAGATTAAAATCAATCAGCACTACGATCACATATCTGATACTGATCATTTCAGTTCAGATGGACTGAAAAAGCATCAAACCTGATCTTGTAAAGTAAATACAGTTGTATAGTGATATCACCCCTACAGTAGGGGTGAAATATATGTTAAACCAGTATTTCTACATCACTGACAAACAGCAAAAATCCTTTAAAGATGAATTACATTTATTTGAAATGTCTGCATAAGTCAGTCACTAAGATGTGTGGTCTGACGTAGAGAAAATTATTATGCGCTGTTTTTACTATGTTGATAATAGTACTCAGTGGTTACAAACTCTATAGCACAGACATTACATTTACTGTCCAAATAAGACACATCTTTCATGCAACATATTCAAATGTAATGTTAATAATAATAACTCCATGTACCATGAATGCTTTAAAAATACATTTAAGACTAAAAGTACATTTAAAAGCTGTTAGCATTTCATGTAATAACCTTCTACAGGCAGTATAGATGTTTGGCTTCTTATATAAATTTGAGTATTTCACATCTAACCACTCTACATGATTGTGGACATCTTAGCAAATATAAAAAGTCAGTGGATTTCCCGTTAAGTGTGAAAATAGGTGTGGCTGTCTAAGATTTTGTTCTAATGTTGGGAGATGAACTGAACCTCTGCTAACATAAACATAACAGGCCTCCTATGTAAAATACAAAGGACTAAATGGCAAAACAAAAAATCATAAAATAAAAAAGTTAACTTTAGACTGCAGCAGTGCTGATCCATAGTGTTATTGTTTAAATTAAAGTGCATATTAAAGTTTATTTAAGTAATATTAAGCATAGTGATACAGATTATGTATCATATGAACATATAACATCAAGTGTCAGATCGTTACATTTTTGTTATATTGCCCACCCACAGTCTTCAGTACAGTCAGCTGTTTAATTCAGTTTAACATTGTTGGAGAGAGCCAGTGTGTAACAGTGTGTTTAGAATGCAAGTCACGTAAAGTGGGTCTGTGTTTCTCATTTTGCTTCGCTGTGTGCAGCTGGAGACGTGCCAAATGCTGGCATGCAAATGAGAGAGTGTGGAAATGAACGTGAGGCAGACACAAAGGTCAATTAAGGGGGGGGGGGGTATAGAATGGCAGCATGCTGCTCAGCTAGTGAGGAGGTGTGTGTGTGCTGTGGGGGGTTGGGTGCCTAATGCCAACCTCACACATTTCGCTTTCCACACCTGAATTCACTGACAGACATATTCCTACTTTGGCAGACAAAGCAGAAAAAAACAAACACACACACACACACACACACTCTTACACCCTCCCCACTCATACACACACACACACACACACACACTTTGTCATCGTAGTCAACATGATCTGGGTGGCAACATGGTCATTGCCGGGCAGGGGAGTGTGACGCCATCTCTGTCTGCTGCAATCCCCTTTTGTGGTGACGCACAGTGCAAGCCAATGGCATTTCACAGCAAAAAGCCTCCAACCTATTGCAGCTTTTACCTAAAAATCGACATATTTTTAGACAATTCTTCCTTAAAAGTCTGCCTGCTGTCTTTCCAAATGTATCGCTCAAACATTCTGACTGCACTTTCAGACAGATGGTCTCTATTTGCTAATACTTGTGCAACATTAAGATGTATATATTGTATACTATCTACTATGTAAGTAAAGACAACATATCTGGTGTAGCAGCTACTTAAAAGTTTGGTAACATAAGTTAAATATGTTTTAATGGACACATTTTCCACCCTGAATACATACAAACGTATCTGCCTCCAAATAGAAAAACCTGACCTGTAGAACAGTTCACATGTAATAAGCTATTTAATTTACATGGCATCAATACTATGTATTTGATGTATCTGTACATAATAAATGGTACACTATGTAATCTAGATGTCATTGTGTTTCCCAGCCAATTTTACTGGGATTTTGACTTCACACTTAACACAATTTCTATTTAATTATTGTTAAAAATGCTTTTAAAAGTGCAGAGTCTACTGATTTTCCTGCATTTCTTTCATTTCAAAATGATGCTATATTACAACCAGAAACAAGGATAATTAAAGTAATACAAGCAAACAATAAAAAAAATGTTGCTTTCATGCTAGCAAACTATACAAACATTGTGAATCTCAAGAAATGTCTGTACAATTGCTGTCAAAATGTAGATGATGTTTAGGGAAGATTTTAGGTTAGGTCGTGGCCCTTATTCTACACAACATAATCTACATAAAACATAAAATGCAATGAGAATTACACTTAAGTATTAAATTACATGTACTTGTACACAGTTACATATACACGATTTGTACAGTTAAAGATATGAGCAGTGGATATATTGTACATTTTCATAAGTGCCATAGATGACAAAGAGGGGAGTGTGTGAGAAGGGCCCTTATTTAGGAGGATTATGGCTTGATATATGAGATGGCTGAGTGCGTCTGATGACAAAACTCCTGCAAATGAATCACCGGCCCTCCGTGGGCAGAGAATACGACTTTAATATACGATGCATTGTCCACACCTTATGTCTTTTCAACCATGGCACGGTGCCAGCTAGTCTGCATGCAGGCTTGATGAGTTTGGTGTAATTCGACGGATGTGCAAGGGGGAGCCGCACTTGTCCCTGCTGTAGCTGCTAATGTCGCGACGGTCCTCCTTCGGTTGCCATAGCAATGGGAAACAGAAAAACGGATGGGAGAAATTAAATCACGCTGTCGTGGGGCAGATGCATTAATTTTGCATAAAGAGTGGGTGAAGTGTAGATGCACTGCCGCTTCTTTTGTTCCCATCCACCGCTGAAGATGCACAGTCAATGCCGTACCAGGTTCATCTAAAGATGGATGAGCCACAAAATATAACTGTGTTACAAATTAACAAAATTTCTCCAAACAATGGCTTATATCTGCCCTGCAAGGTTTTACTATTACATGCATATTAATTTGTGGACAGAAGTGACATTCTCCGTGTCATCTCATAAACTGATGATTATCACAAACTACGAGGCTTTAACGAACAGAACAAAATCTCAACCTGGCATAAATTCACCTTACCTTAATCATAATCAACCAAGGTGTGTTTGGTGTCCAAAGTTCTTTTCTTTAGTTTTGCTGTGAAACTTATGAGCTTATACTACATCATTCAAGCCTAAATCATAATACACTTACATATCCCATCCAGCTGTCAAATAGGTTTGCTTCTGGTCCAACACTGAATGTACAGTTACTTACAAAAATGACAAAAGTACATATTTTATGCATTAAAATGGCTGCCACTGTTTTTAACTATATGATCTGCTTTTGTTCTTTTTTTTTTACAGAACAGTCCTCATAATCAGTCATTTTGAGATAAAATGTGTTGTACTTTGGGCACAGTTTGTGCAAGGCTTTTACCTGTTAGCTACATGAAGCTCTAGTGCAGAAATAAAGCAGCACCAAACATAGCTTTGCTGATTGACTACGTGTGAGCTAATGGGAAAATTTGATTTTATTGCCAGGCTATTCCTCCAACCCTGAGAATGTGTTAGTGACAGCCACCGAGCATGATAAGAACAACTGTCGCACAGGAGCACTCAAGCACCTTGGATTACGTTGCCATGACTCAGAGAGAAACAAACAGCAGCCATGAGTAACCGACCACATTGACTCACTAGATCATCTGAAGATGCGGGATCAAACTTGATTTCCTGTGATAAAAGAAGACACATTCTGTCCACCTCCGCACAACATACATTTTTATGCTGATGACAAAAAACCCTATACACTACCCGACTACACAAGTTTATCACAGCAGTATTGATTTGATTAGAGTTCACGGTGAGATTCAGCACTGTCACAACAAGGCTGTCTTTGATTTCCTGGCGAAGGCGACCTGTCGGTGTACATACAGACAGCTGTTCATCATGGTGACAGTAATGCATGAAGTGCTCCTGTGGTGCTTGCTTGTGTTTCCTCCCTACAGCAGTGGTTCACAAGCCTAGTCCAGGAATATTTTGGTGTTTGTACTGCACTAATACACCTGATTCAGTTGATGTGGGTTTGTTAGAGCAGTGAAAATATTACAATAAACAGTTCAGGCATACTCAAGATGAAGGGTTGTGAACTATTTCCTTACAAGTATTTCATGCAAATTCCATAACCACTACTGGTCCATAAAGGAATGTCCAACAGATACATCTTTACAGAACCATTCTTGTGAAGATGTGCAAGTTTGATGAACATTTCTAAGCCAAGAACCATTTAAGAATCTTTACTTTTATAAATGCAGCATTCAGTTTATGCATCAAAATGCTGTTTTCATATGGAATGTCTCAAATTACAGGACTCATTGCCCTGGCATGAGAATACAAATGAAATGAGGTTTCAACATCAACAAAAGAGAAAGGATGGGATCAGGATGCCAGGCATGATCTGTCCCATCAGTTGAGCAGCTTGATACCGCCAACCATCAAGAGTCCTGCAGAAACATCAATGTCATTTGATTGCAAAAAAAAAGTCTCCTGATCGAATGAGCCAGTCGCCTTCTCACTTCTCAATAACACAAAGCAACCAAGACCCTGCTGGACCCAATCTGCATCTGGCGGCAGCTCAGGAAAATAGCCACTATTACATCGAATCTACAAATCCTGTGGATGCACAGTGCCGGACTAAAGGCTTTGCTGACACCGAAGAACCTGCTGCCGCATGACAAATAGATCATGCAAATGACCTCGTGCCGATTCTGAAGGGAGCGACCACATAAGGTGGAAGGAAGTAAACGCCATCCATCAACAATCGCTCTGTCCAAACACACAAGGAAGCCACTCATCAGAGTTCTACATGTACCCTCTTAACACACTGAGATGAGGACAGCTGGTTTAAGCAGCAGGGATGCAGAAAAAAGCACACATCTGACAATATCTTTGAAGAATCTTTGAGTAAGATGCAAGCAAAAGAATAAACCAAAGACATCACTCTGTCTGTCTGTCTGGGCACCTCCTTGGCTATCTATATAGGCGAGCCACTATCTCATCAATAATGCAGCAGAAGTTCATGTTTATGCAATGGAGAGCACATATGCATGCTAGGTATTGTACATCCTGACAAGCCCCTCAACATGCACACACACACACTCCAACATCAAGTCGGACCTGTATCCATTCGACAATTAAAAACGGTCGCAAAATGTTCAAATGGCACATCTCTGTCTGAGAGTGAGAGAAGGAAAGAGCACAGAAACACAGAAAGCAAAAAAGGTATTAAATACTCACCTTTTCCAGCACTTCTTTTGATTCTGTTTTAATGCAGCTTCTTAGTGCTTCATGATAGCACAGCACACAGAAAAAAATAACTGTAGTGGCATGGTGATATGCAAATTAATGGATCACGCTGAATACAGGGGCATTTATTATTCATAAATTACTCATGTTTATGCAAATCAGGCTACACACAGCTAGTGAAATGGGGGTTGGTAATTCCACCTTGTTGTGGATACAGACAACATAGGCTGTCTAAGCAAGCTGGGTCTTTTTTGTCTTTTGATCATTTGTACATAACCAATTATTAACTTAAAATCCGCTTTATTGTTCATTTTAGTTAAGTATAGTCACAGAAAAGCCACAGTGTGTTTTAGGGCAAAAAAATTGTGCAAATATAAAACAGAGAATAATGACATTTGAATTGTATTATTAGTGAGATTCAGGCTACAGCAATTCCTTTGAAAAAAATTATAATAAAAATAATTACCATGGTTTAATATGATGTTTATTGTTATATTAAAGTTTATAAATAAGTCATTGTATTTTGGTCCAGGTTAATTACTGCTGTGATATGTGTCTCTGGACTGCAGTGTAAATACATTGTAAAAAAATTACCAAAAGTGTGACACAGGCAACTCTGAAATCTTCAGAACATCAGCTGAATACTATGAACATACTGGTCTTCAAATCATTACAGACTTCATAGAAAAATCACAAAAGTTAAGAAAGTCTGAAAAATGTACATTCATGTTTTATGCAGATGTTAACGCATCACATGAAAAATATCAAATGATTACATAAAAACTCATTTCACATTAAACTTCATTATGATATTCTGTCCTTATAATGGCACTCTGTCAGACACAAAGGCACAATATATATAAAATCTTTCAAACCCTAACTTTTTCACATTTCCTTACAAACTACACTGTTATGAACGTACGTTGTGGGGAAAAAACACAAACATTAATACAGAGCATTAATATAATGTATGTGAGAATGGATGTAAGACCAAAACAATTTTCTAAAACTGGAAAAAAATTCAAGGAAATGTACATTCCTAATCCAAGTGATGAGGTACAACTGTAACATACATCCACTGAAACTCTGGCCAACAGCGACCTCATGTGGGCATATGAGAACACTAAACACAGTTTTAGCTGTACTGCAAAATATTTCCTTTGTTGACATTTTTGTGCTTTTTTGGCACAAAAATGCTAAAGCACTGAAGTTAAACTACTGTTCATCGATTCCTTGTAAAAAGTCAAAGCATTTGCTTATATGTAATGTTAATTACACATCTGAGAAATCACAGAACTCTAAAGGAAGGCTCTGTAGATCACTGTAGAAGGCACAATTACAAAAAATAATATGTCTGAAACATAGCACATACCTTTTTAACATGTGAAGTAGGTACGCACATCTGTAAAACTAAAAAAATCCATTCTCCTGTCCATACAGTAAAGGTGCAACAATTTTAATACAGCATTGAATGCCATCAATGACCAAGTTTACATACACACCAGTGGTTCAAGACTGTAGTACAAGATTGCTAACCTAGATAACCATATAAATGACAGTTTGATTCTCACAGCCTAAGGCAGGGGTGTCAAACTCCAGGCCTGGAGTCCAGCACAGTTTGTTTATTTCTCTGCTCTGACACTACATTTAAACCTGGGAATTACCTGTGGATCAATCAGGTATTTGATCAGGAAGATCACCAAACTGTGCAGGAATCTGACCCTCTAGGACTGCAGTTTGACACCCCAGGTCTAAGGCTTTAGTTGACTGAAGTTGAACCCAATTTAAATATGAAGTGCAGCCCAATATTACTCAGATAAGCAGAGAAAGATCAGAACACGTAAACACTTAGACCTTGAGGTTAAGTGCAGTTTATTCAACATTGTCTTTTTTTCGGCAGTACTGCATTTCTGGTGATAGTTTTTTGCCACAACACATTAAGGTGAAAGGGATGCATATTTTGTTGAAATATATAATTATACATTTAATTAAAATGAGAAAAATTGCCTAAGGACAGGCAATTGTTTGCATGTAAACAGTCACTGATCTGAGGCTTTGTGTGCTTGAAGTGTTTCTGCTATTCCCATCCACAAAAGTCCTTATAGACTAGTAAAAAAAAAATCTCCAAAAATTATGGAAGTTCATTTTTGTTCATAATTTAAAAAAAAGTAAACTGTCATTTTATATTTAGTACAATGTATATTTAGTGACAATTTGTGTTTTTTTTTATGTTGAAACTGTTTGAATTGTAATTTACTCAAACTCTAAATGACATTCTAATAATTTGACATTCTGGATTCTCATGACCTATAAGTCACACTGCTCAACAGCAAAACAAAAAAGCTTGAAATGTGACTTATGTGAATTTGACTGTTTACTTTTTTAAATTATTTACTTTTTCCAAGGTATTCTTTTGTTGGGGCACCATAGCTCTATAACCAGCAAGCCGACAGGCTGTTTCACACCGTGTTAAGGGTTACAAGCAATTAATTTCTCAAATACTGATCAGTTTTTCATTTTGAAATGTCTCTGTACATACCCATATTTAATTTTTTTTTTCCCAAAGTTGTGAATGTGTGCATTTTGGTAAAATAATTAATGCCTGCAGGTTTGGGTTTGAATATGAAAACATTGTGGGCTTTTGTTCTGAAATCTTAATAATTATTGGTATTGGATTTTTGGGGCTTTGTTGTGATGATTAGTACAGTATGGCACAATATTGACAATGAACTCCAAACCATGACTTTCAAAGCTGAACAGACAGCTTCAGCACAAATTCCAAGCTGACATATCCTGGTCTGGTGCTGGTTTATCTCATCAATCAATATAGATGTGCAAAAAATGCTACTTTTGCCAATAGCAATCATATTGTATTCTTATACTGTTCATAAGCATTTCAGCACTGAAAACCCATCATGTACTCATTTTAAGTACTTCTGGTCAGACTCAAAAATCACACTGGTCCATATTTCTTTTTGGAGCAAGAATGATGACGACATCTTAATAGCTTTATACCTTTTATCCAGCACTAATTTGAATTATTTGATATGACTGAGACCTGATCTTAGATAATAGTTGCTACTAAGAGATGCTTGGTCAATGTGACACATTTGACTCTACATGTGTTACACCGCTACTATCCAGTAGTGATGTTATATTCTTGCATTTCATGTAAGAAGCGCTAAACTAACAAAGCCAGTGGTTTCAATCAGGCCAGAAAACTGTCTTGACTTCCATGCGCCATGGACCGCTTCACAACATTAGCTACCTCCTTCTCAAACTGGTGGAGCAGCTTAAAGTCACAAAATCCTCTATACAATAAGCCAGTGGCTATAGTCTTCATAGCCTCTTTCATTTGGTACAGAGACGGCACTGTGATGGTCTGCATGCCTCCACTCATTTCAGCTGTGACCACGACGGGTTCAATGGGCTCTAGTTTGACTGGGAGCTGCTGAAACTGCTCCAAGCGGACCTCAGGGCACTCGGTTGCTTTAATGGCCTCTCTCTGGCTTTTGGTCTGGGGGTGCTGGAGGGATTCAGCAGCAGGTCGAGCGCCATTTTCCGGCTTTTGTCTCTCTACGTGGGTAGTGTCGTCCGGGTAAATGTGGTACCTCTCCCGCACTGCCCTCTCTCGTCTCTTAAAGCCGCTGTACCACGTCGGGCTCGCCCTGAAGTGCACCACTCCCATCCGCGCCGCCAGATCCATGGCCTTCCTGTGGATCATTAGGTCGGACGCCGGGGATCCCTGTTTCCTGGAGCCGTCGATCCAGCGCCACAGCGCGGCCTCCAGCCTAGGCACTTTACCGCAGCGTACATACTGGTCGCCCTTAAGTATAAGAGTCCTGTTCTGCAGAAGAGACCACAGCACAGACTGTGTGATGTTCAATTGACTCGCTGCCTTCTTCTGGCTCATTGGGGGCAGCTGGTCATACATTTCCAGTAGTCTGCGCTTGTCTTCGATGGTGAATTTTCTCCTCGGCGGAGCCATGCTTGTTTACCCACGCCGGAGTCAGTGCGCATGCGCTACGTTAACCCATTAAACGTGACAAGAACGTCAGCGGTTGAGTCCACCCACTTACAATAAAATGCTAAAATCCAGCACAATTTTTTCATTTTAAGTAAACTATTTTGTCATTATTTTTAAATACTAAGTAATTATCCCAAAATAATGAGAAATCATCTCAAAATTAAGATATATCACAAAATACTCAAAAATAATGACTTAGCTTCTCAAAATAATGATTTAGCATAACAAAAATAATGACAGTATTTAAAATAAGGATTTAGCATCTCAAAAATGATGTAATATCTCAAAATAACGACTTAGTATTTCAATCTAACAACTTCATATCTCAAAATAATGACCTAGTAACTCAAAAATTTGCATCAAAACTTTGCATCTCAAAATACTGACTAAGGTTCTCAGAATAATTATGTAATATATCAAAATACTGATTAGCATCTCAAAATATTGACTTAGCATCTTAAAATATTGATGTCATTTCTCAAAATAACAACCTATTATCTCAAAATATTAAAATATACAGTATTTAAAAATAATTATGTAAAATCTCAAAATAATGACTTAGCATTTAAAAAATAATGACATTATTTAAAATAAGGATTTAGCCTCTCAATAATTATGCATTATCTCAAAACAATGACTTAGTATTTTGAAATATCTTCATATAAAAAAATTATGACCTAGTGTCTTAAAATATTGAGACATATTTCAAAAATAAGAATGTAACACCGCAAAATAGAGTTAACATCTCAATGTGATTTAGTATCTCAAGGAAATGACTTAGTATTTCAAAATAATTAGATAGTATATCAACATTATGACTAATTAGTATCTCAAAATTAAGAGATATCTGAAAATAATGGCTAAGCATCTCATAACGAGGTCTTCAATTAAATAATTATGGGAAATAAATTGCTGGATGTTTTTTCCTTTTATTTTAAGATGATGGCCTAAGCCGTATTTAGGGAGGTCTAGGGGCAGACTACATTGAGCTACCTTTTTAATGGTCCAAATGCTTCTGCTCATCACAAACTTTTAAAGCAACATTGAATTTTAAATGGTTGCTAGGTCATGTTTGTACACAGGAGATCTGCAGTTTGTATTCCTCTTGAATTTTAAAAGAATACTACATATCTGCCTGAATTTAGTCAAGTACCATAAATAAGCATTTCTGTTGTTCCTAAAATAAACAGCATTGTATTTTATGTTTATCAATGTGACACAATTTGTCAGGTCACAGCAACATCACTGATATATTTTCTTAATAAACCGTTCCATTTCAAATAACGATATAAGGAATACAATTTCTACAAATTCAGTTTGGTTTAACTCAAAGCTTAAATTCACACTTTTACTCTTAACACTAACCTTAGACGCACTTCTTCGGCTGTAATTCCCGCAGCTTCTTTCTCTCTCATTACCTGTGTTTAATAATGTCATTTTAATACACTTTGGTTTTGGTATTATGGTATTAATATGGTTATTAATAATTCATGAAAGATGTCCCCCCTCCCCCCTCACTTTACTTGCCTTCTTTGGAGCCGTCAACATTCAGTTTACAGGTTAAGGAACTGTGGAATATAAAATTGTCCTTTGATGAACAGTAAGTGACCTTCTCACTAGCATCAAATATAAACAACATATACTAGAATAGCTGATTTGAAAAGAGAACAAATGAAAAATAAGTTAAATGCTGTCATTAAGATGACTTCTATCTCTTTAGTTCACACTCACTGTGGAGCCTTTTTATAAGAGTAATCTTTAAAAGTAGCTAATGCTAACAGTTATATCACAATTTTGTCACCTAATTTACATTTAAAATTAGCTAGCTAGCTAACAAGCAACTCAGCACAAGGTCAGCAGCCATATGTATTGGCCATAATGTACACAAATCCATACTGTATGTGTATCTTCATTCTTTAACTATATGAATAAGGTCTAATTTTTATTTTAATAAGACATTAAAGTCTTACAAATTTGAACAGCGTTACCAACGGAAGTTTTTCACTCCAGAGCTAGTTGCACTACAGCTCCTCCCCCAGGTCTGATATGATTGGCTGACGATTCAAGTCAAATTTTATTTTCTCTCTCTTTTATTATTATTATTTTTAATTTTTTTGTCACAAAGGCACAGTACAACTTGTAGAGAAATAATTTGGTGAGTGTTAGGGTCACATAAAAATGTGTATGCATAATATTAATTTATAAATACAAAAGTAATATGAATGTATAAATGCAAAATGTCCATTATATTGTCATGTATGTACAGTGAGGAAAATAAGTATTTGAACACCTTGCGAATTTGCAAGTTCTCCCACTTAGAAATCATGGAGGGGTCTGAAATGTTCATCTTAGCTGCATGTCCACTGTGAGAGACATAATCTAAAAGAAAAAATCCGGAAATCACAATGTATGATTTTATAATAATTTATTTATGTTTTACTGCTGCAAATAAGTATTTGAACACCTGCCAATCAGCAAACATTCCGGCCCTCAAAGACCTGTTAGTCCGCCTCTAAAAGTCCACCTCCACTCCACTTATTATTCTAAATTAGAAGCACCTATCTGAGGTCGATAGCTGCATAAAGACACCTGCCCACCGCACACAATCAGTAAGACTCCCAACTACTAACATGGCTAAGACCAAAGAGCTGTCCAAAG
>BRDA01001648.1:4011-25129 GCA_036984385.1 Crenuchus spilurus | reverse complement strand
TACATTTACTCAGATTAAACTTTTGATCTGTCATCTATGTTCTATTCCAAATAAAATATTGACATTTGCCATCTCCACATCATTGCATTCAGTTTGTTTAGTGTCCCAACTTTTTTGGAATCCGGTTTGAACATGTTCTACATTGACTCCTTGGAGAAAGTAACAGATTTGTATCTTTAACCAAATTTTTAATCAGTAAATTACATGACAGGTTGAGTGGACTCAGTGGAACTTATTCAAATGCATTCATTACTACATTAAAACTTTTAAAAGTATTGACACCCAATAAAACCACACAGAGAGTGAAGCTTTCAGACCTGTAAAGCTGAAAGATGATCTATCCACTTTTACACTAAATACTGAACAGGATATTGTGATCCAGGTATTTCAGTGCATCATATGTATGGAGAAAGATTAATCTGTACTAACCACCATGAGAGGAAGGCTGTTTTATTCTCCTCTTTTTCTGCCTGACGCTTGCCACTTTGTTTAATTTTAAGAGTGCTCTTTAATGTTCATTCTGACTAACGGTAATACTCTACAGGAAGTGCAGGGGGTGATGTGACTGTTGTGTTTAAAACATGTAACAGCCCAACATCTCTGTGTAATCCAGGAGGAGAAACCTCCTTTCACTTTCAAAAACCATTTGGTGCTAGCCTTTAAACATCACACCCCTAACAACCCGGCATTGATGACCTCCAGCTCTTGGAAGGGTTTCCAGACACACCACAAAACATCCCCCAAATTATCAATGAAGGATAGTTTTTAGCTTGCTGGGAGCAGACATGTGCTTGTGTTAGGATAGTTTATTAACTTGTTGGGGGCAGCTATGGGCTTGTTTTAGGGATCTGGCTTTTTGACCAGAAGGTTGTTGGCCATTCCCTGAATTGACAGGACGGAGGTGCCCTTAAGCAAGGCAACTAATCCCAAATGCTTCTCAGGTGCTGTGGATAGGGCTGCACACTGCTCCAGGCAAATGTGCTCAAATTCCTCTGCATGTAAGCACACTGGCCATTGAAGTACTTTCACTTAACATAATTTGTCATTCACTTAATGTTGCTGTTGTTTAATGAAAATCTAACTAATGCAGAGGCTCCCAAGGACATCACAGTGGAAGGTGCACCCAAAGCTTTATATATATATATATATATATATATATATATATATATATAATTGTTATATTGGAGTTTTGAAAAGCAGTGACCGCTAAGTCTACCTGCATGCTAACCCTTGGTCAGCGCTGTGCCTCGCGGCCTGTCCAACTTTGGCCGTGGTCAGGTTCTGTTACCCTAACAGGGAATAAGATAGGGGTCGATGCGGACACTGTTGGGGGGGTTATGTAGGGAGTGGAGGGGGGTGTTCAGCTGTTCCGCTCTCTCTTCACCACCGGCTCTTCCTGTGCCTTAGAGACAGGGAGTGGGCCGGCCTGTTGCCATGGTGACACCCTGATTGGCAGCTGGCAGCTGTATTTGGTCAGCTGTGGCGGTACTGGTGTGTTGGTTCTGGTATATTTAACTGCCTTATTCTTTACAGAGACAATAAACACACACCTGCACTGCCTTTAGAGAACCACACTGTGTGTGCGTGAGGGGGGGGGGAGTGAGGAAACAAGGAAAGAGAGAGAGAGCCTGGTATTGTGGGAAGGGTTGCTGATACAGCACAAGCTACCAGGTTTATTTATAGAGACCTCGCCGCCCAGCCCTTGGATACCAGCAGCCAATCAGGCGGCGGGAGGGGGGGGGTGCTCGGCCAATTGGCGCGCAGGAAGGGGGGCGTCACTCAGGAAGTTCTCAATGTGTTCGCTTCAGCATTTAAAGGGCCAGCGTGACATTTTTCCTCCATTTCTCAGCGCATCCGCCCTCGGAACAGGCGTCATATCTGACTAAAATTAGGCCAGTGTAGGGAGGTGAAATAAAGAGCGAGATAAAAATACGAAATAAAAACAAAAGCAGATTCAATGCTAAATCAGACAGACCTCATAAACTGCAGTGAGTGTGTGTGATAGTGTGTTGGTGCTGTCAGTGCAGCATCACTGTTGCTGAGTGAAACTGGTTGTGTAAGCTTTCCACCAGCTTCAGCCAGAAAAAGAATATGATGTGATTAATAAGCCTTATAAAGCCATGGACTACATAACGGACCCATTTCCTTAAGTCATGCTAAAGTTACAGCCACTAATTTGTACTGAATCACTACTGAAATATAAGTAAAATAATATTAACTTTTAGCACATGGATTGTACTATTTATTGATGCTCTTTTAATATAAATTCAGTGTTTTAGATTGTGCTGCTCTAAAACACATTACAAATTAGCTTGAGTCTTATAATACTATAATAATACTGCTTTTATTGCCGCACATAAACATGTACACTATACTAAAATAACATGACTAGTATACTCAACATACAATAAGTGTGACTTATTTTAATGACATATTATTAGTGGTTTAGTAGAAGTTAGTGCTTCTAAAATAACTTTTACATAGTCACTCTGTGTTCTATATACATTAGGAAAACCTATTTCAAATTTCCACATTACGTTAACCTTTCCATTCAAAATAAGAAGTTCCTGTCTACAGGGAAACACAAAAATATTTTATATTGAACAATTTCTAATTATTTACTGAATTTAAAAAAGTTTGAAAAAACGTAAACCCGCAATACTGTATGTGCTGTAACTTTTGCACACATTTGGATTTTCTCCAAATAATTAAAATGAGTAAATAAAGACTAAGCCTGAATTAAAATGTCCAGAAATTTGTTCTCTATAGAACTTTTCACTCATTAAATACAATGAATTTAACCAGGGTGGCCTTTTGGCCAACACTGTCTATAGTGATGTACTCTGTGTTGGTTTAACTCTTTCCAAACATCTTCACATGGCATTCCAGTACTATTTGTGGTTACCAATCTAACCAGTACCTTGTTTGGTTTATCAGTACTTCAGTAAGTTAAATCAAGTGTGTTGATGATAGCTGAGGAGTATTGAGGAGAACACCTGCAATCCAATTTTTTGTAATATTGATTCATATTCATTCAAATGATATATTGACAAACACGGTCAGATAAATTGCTTTAAATAATAAGACATGTTTTGTGCTGTTCAAAGCACATTTCATTTCAGTATAGATGCATGATATGGAATTTTTATGTCTGATATAACCAATAATTAATAACTGTTTGTGTCTGATACATATCTCATAGTGATGATTTAGACCAGGGGTACTCAAATAGAAATGATGAGGGGCCACAATTTTTTTTTCTCAATGACTCAAGGGGCCATTTATTGGGACCATGTATGATAACGTATCATGACAATATAACGTATAACATTTATAACATTTCCTTTTTATTCAAAACAAAAAAAAATTTAAATATTTTTTTAATAAATATCTAAAATAAAATTATTATTTGCATTTGGGCATAAATTAAAATGAATAACTAAATAAAACCAAACATAGCCCTGTTCAAGATCCAAAGCAACTAGCCTTCAGGCAGCCCATTTCTTGTGCTTTGTTTAACAAACTATGCATCGCTGTGTCAAGAACTATAGACACACTGATGCACATGCTCATTTGTGAGTCGACTGCAGTACTGGTTTTTAACAATGTTTATGGTTGAGAATGCAGATTCACAAACCTTTCTGTCCATTCTGGCTGGAACTGGCGGTTTTCGCTGTCCAGTTTTCTTTTTGGGGCAAATTTCGAGCATGCCATTATTGCTCTGGTCGGTAAACGTGTTGCTGCTGCTGAGCGAGCGAGTGAGTGACTGTCTCGTTTCCGAGGGCTTTACTGCTATCTGTTTATTGTTGCCTTGGAGGCAATCCCCAGCCTCGTTTTGAGATCGCGGTGCGCGATGTTGAATGAATAGATGCCCAATGGGCCTAAAAAGGCCTGGAGGCCGCTATTTGAGTATGGGGGATTTAGACTATCTTAGTGTATACAATGTAATTTGATGTAAAATTCACACTACAGAATGGCCATTTGCAGCCATTACAGGGAGGTTCAGAGTGGCCAGCAGAGGACTCTTGTGGGGTCTGTAGAATGAATATTCCTCACAGTACCAACTAAAAATAGGACACAAAATCATCAGTTAGAATTATCAGCCATAATTTCAATATGGGGCCAGTAACAACAATGTAGTTTTCCCATTTATATGAAAAATAAAAATATTGGTTTCTGATATATCATGCATCCCATATTTCTCCTCTGATGTATATTTATGGTCTTCTCTGGAAAATGTCTGCAAAATATGCACTAATAATCTGTTTTGGCCTCTATGAGGACTATTTTTAGTTGGATTTTAGTGTCCTTGTAGTTTTATCTCCTGTAAGAGTGAGTTATTTATTAAGGAGCTGATTTAAATTTTGTCAATTCACTTACAGTATCACAGTATGTTGTATCGTAATGCCTGTGTCATTATACAGTGTATTGCCATGTTCTTTCCAATACACAACCATAGTGTATAGCTCTAAAATACACTTTTGCTATTGAAAACAACCTGAGATTTTTTTTCAGGCTAAAGAATGAAAGTATAACTTTTTTTGTGTGATCACTAACTTCAGATCACTTTAAAAAAAAGTGTAGAGGTAAAAATAAAATGAATATAAATAGATTGGTTTTATCCTTTTATCGCAGCTAGTCCCTCCAGTTACATTAGCTGTGTGTACAGTATTTAAAAATAATAATTTGTACCAAAAATACTGTAAAGTCTTAGTGTTTACATTAAAAGTTAACTTAATTTGTCATTATCAGTCTTAAAATGTATTTGCTTAAACATTTGTAGTAGTCTTACAGTGCAGATGTATATGTTGGGAGGTATTAATGGTTCTCTTTTGAGCAGAGCTGTTTGGGTCCCATTGATTGCTAAAGCTAACTGCTAAAGTGATGGTTTGGTTATAGTGAGATACAGAGTATCTACAGTAGTGTACAGCTAATCAATGATTAGGTTTGAATGAATTGAGTTGTTTTTTCAGACTTTTGTTGCTGTTTTTAGACTTGAATAACAAACAGGTAAATGTACTGAGGTGTTGTAATATCATTATTTATGGCTGATTGTGCTAAATATCTGATTGCTTCATACTTTCAGTACGGCACTTAACGAATGTTATGTAAATAGGAAACTGATTTTTGTTTTTAAATGCTGTTTCGTTCTATTTTAAAGTAAATAATGTATTTATACTGGAACTTTGGCTAATGTTATATTTCAGAGCTGTGCTACAGTGTACATGTCTGTATGAAAAGCCATTTTTTGTTGGAAGAATTAATGGCATTGTGAAAGTGGGCGTTTTTACTGACTGCAGGGTAAGAAGCACAGAGGTTAACGTGAATCCTGAATGCAATCTAGACAGCCAATCAGTGTTCTAGGTTTTGGAAGAAAATGGTTATGAGCGCACTAATTCTGACGAGTGTGACTTAGGTACTGAATTTGCATACTGAAAAGTCTGGAATATTTCAGCGCCCATTACTGTTGAAGCAGTTCAGTTGTTAAAAAGTACTGAATTCCTGTATCATTCACTATGAATTATTCAGTGTCCACTATGAATTGTTTAATATCCACTGTGAATTACACAGTATCAACTGTGCATTATTCAGTATTCACTATGAATTAGTCAGTATAATCTGATTTATTTTATCTACTATGAATTATTCAGTATCCATTATGAATGATTCTGTATGTACTATGAGTTGCTCAGAATTCACTATGAATGATTCAGTAATTACTATAAATTGCTCATTATCTACTACAAATCAGGAATTGCTGTTATTCACCACCATTAATAATTATTAATGATCCACTATGAATTTTTCAGTATCATGTATAATTTATTCAGTATCTATTATATTCAGCATCCAATATAAATAATTTAGTATCTACAAAGAGTTGTTCAGTGTACTGTGAGATGCTCAGAATTCCTGTACATGTAGTGTATTGTATATGTCATTTTATCCCACTGTTCCTTTAAGGTAGGTATATACTCCCAAACTAAAATGTCTAACATTAAATGATTCATAATGTTTTTTTGAACCATATGAATCGGTAAATGGCAAATAATTCCATATTATATGTATAATAAATTATGCAAATTAGCATCCAATATGGCCACCGAGAGGCAGAAAGTTCTGTATTTTCTAAACGGTATATCTCAAAAACCACTAAAGATTTTGACTTTATTTTTTGGACTTTTATTTATAACCAATAAACGCATGTCCTGATGGAAGGAAATTAAATACAGATGAAACATATTGAAGATAAAGACAAGTTTCCATTTTTTGTCATTTTTCCGCACCTAATTAAGTATTCAAGCCTGCTAATCTAGTACTTACAAAGGTTTGATCAAAAAATGCTGAGATCATCCCATGAAGAAATATATAAAGTATCAGTACTCCAAAAATCAAAGAGAAATCTTAAAAAATACCAGAGATATCATACTTGAAAGATTGCATGGAAGACTTTTTGGGAGTATATACCTATCTTAAGATGTTAAGCTGAGCATCTGTAGACCTGTGTACAATGCTCAGTAATCAAATCTCTTGTGTTAAACTTAAAGGTGGTATATTGGTATATTGATGGGTATCCGAATTGGGAAGATACCAGAAGAAATCCTCTGTTAAATCTCTCCCTGTGCGGTAGTGGAGAAGAGTAAAGTGTGATAGTCTAAAGAGTCATAGATTTGGAACATACTGGATTGGTATCTGTTCTGTATCAGAAAAGACAAAGCTTTATTATGTGCAGGGAAAGCCTGTGTATGCTCCATGGTACAATGTGTTCTATAACTCTCTCTGTCTTTGTCTTTGTCTCTCTCTCTCTTTCTCTCTTCCCCCTCTCCCTCTCTCAGGTGGAAGCAGCTCAGGATGCAAGCCCCCCCCCTCCTCTTCCCTCTGCCAGCCCGGCTTCTCCCCCGCTGAGCCCACCATGACCAGCACACACCCCCCATTCAGCAACATCCAGTCCATGGCTGAACAGCAGCAGGTACATCAACAGTTCTGAAAGTTTCTGAACTCACCTTCATGAAGTATAATACAACACAGACCCTGGAGTATGGCCGGTACTGATTTTAAGCAGTCAGAAAACAGATAATCAATAATATTTTGTCTTAAGTATCAATTCTTTATCATCACATTTCTTAAATTATTATAGCACCAACTCACCAAGGCTTAATTCATATAAATAAAGTACAAATATATTGATAACACATCAGCTGTTAAGATTCTATGATTTGAAGCATTCATTTATAGAAATATGTTACCTATCAATAGCCTTAAAGGGAAATCTTACTGATTTCTAAAACAATATCTGCTGCATAGTTAAATGTTTATGCTGTAAACAAACTCATTCAGATAGATTTGGTGTGAAATACAGTGGTGGTAAGAACCAGATGTCTGACATTACATGAAATAGTTATGAACTGCCTGATTGTAAAGAAATGTCTGAAATATTGGTGGAATTCTCCTTTAAACCTAACATGATTTAACTAAATATCTTCATCTCTGTGGATGTAAAACTAAAAGTAAAGCTGCTTTATTTCCTTTAGATTTCTTTGTAGACCAATTAAACCACTTGCTGCTCTTAGCTGATGCTGATTGACACCTGTCAGATTTTTTGTCTCTACTTTCCAATACCTGCTCTCTGAATCATTTCCTTTGTCCCTGCATATGATGTAATAAGCTAAAATCGTCCTCTGTGCTCACCTGTGACATGGGACATGTTTCACCTTGCCAGGTGCTGTCCGATATGACCATTCTGCAGAGGAGGATCCCCCCGAGTTTTCGAGACCCAGCCAGTGCCCCGCTGAGAAAACTCTCCGTCGACCTCATCAAGACTTACAAGCACATCAATGAGGTCAGCTCATATCACAGCATCCCCATGAACACCTTCAGAAACTCCTCAAATAGACCTTAATTATTTCACAAATGGATGCTGTTATTTTAAAGAATCATAATTTTGACTTTTATGTGAGAACTTTATGTGAAAAGTAGCAAAATCTGTTATATAGTTAGGTGGATGGATGGATGCATGGTTGATTGGATGGGTGGGTGGATGGATGGATATGGGGTTGGCTGGATGGATGGATAGTTGCGTCAATGTATGGGTGGATATAGTTTATTGATTGTTGAGGGGAAAATAAGGAAGTTTTCAGTTATTTCTAGAAATTCCATGCATTTCTGTTCTTTTATCATTAAAAATAAATTAAGTTAATTATCACATTAAGCGATAATTGCATTCTTATGATTTTTTTTATGATTTTGTTAGACTTTGTTGTAAACAATTAGCATTTTTTTTCTACAATCCGAGAACAACAATAAAAAAAACAAATTTAAAACAAGGACAAGTCAATCTAATTTCTTCTTGGTTGGTTTCTCCTCTGTCCCCATTCCTCACTCTTCAGGTGTACTACACGAAGAAGAAACGGCGAGCGCAGCAGGTGCCCCCGGAGGACTCCAGCACCAAGAAGGAGCGAAAGGTTTACAATGATGGTTACGATGACGACAACTATGATTACATCGTGAAGAATGGGGAAAAGTGGCTGGACCGCTACGAGATTGACTCGCTAATCGGCAAGGGCTCCTTCGGACAGGTGAGCTTTACACCTGTGCTGTGGTAAATGCTGGAATATCTGGCAAGATCACAAGGAGGGTTTGATGATGAGATTTTGAGATTATTCCAACTGTTTCTGTTTGGCTGTTTAAGCTAGTATTAATAAGTTAGCATCGTCAACCAGCTAACTTTAGCATGTAAGCTACATTACACAAAGAATTCATTGTGTTGCTGCTTCTCTGCAGGTGGTGAAAGCCTACGACCACCACGAGCAAGAGTGGGTGGCCATCAAAATCATCAAAAACAAGAAAGCCTTCCTGAACCAGGCCCAGATCGAACTGAGGCTTCTAGAACTCATGAACAAACACGACACAGAGATGAAATACTATATAGGTAAGGACATGAGTAAAACACATTAACCCAGAAATCATATTTCCACATTTTCACACTTTAGTCATAACCATGTTTGGAGTCCAAATTTTACTTATTTAATTTAGAACGGGAGCTGCTAGGCTAGCAACTAACAAACACTAGAATTCAATGGTCACCCAAATATTATATATACAGCTTCTCTTAACTTGCGCCCAGAGCTTACTGAAGGCCCCTAAGACTAGTCGATGTAGTTTAGAAGACCGTATGACTTACTGTGGCCTTTAAAAATTTTATAAAATCTTTTTGGTAGCAGTGAGATTTAGTAAATGTCATGCTGTGGTTACACTCAATGTATTTATTGATGTTCTAAGTGTAGATACATTTAGAGTTAAACTTCTGCACGCTTCAGTGCACACTTATTCTTTACTTATTGAATTGTAACAAAATGTGCTAAAAGTAAATACTTGTTTTAATTGTTTTAAATTTAGAAAATTTTGCACTAAAATGTGATGAACTTGTCTTACTTATTTTTCAAATCAACTAAATGGAGTGCACAAACTTTTATTATCGCCGTGCCAATATAGCAGACTGTGGTATACAAACGGTCTTTCATTGGCATACTTTAACAGCATACTGGACCAAAATAAAATGGGGGTAAAATGAAGCTGTACAGCTATTTAAAACAAAACGTAGGTGTGAAGGTGCACATATAATGCACATGATACATGCATTATATATTGTTTTTATGTCAGATGTTTTATATTGTGTTTTACTACTGGACAGTATAATCGCAACGTTTTTGTTTGTCCAATGCAGTCCACCTGAAAAGGCACTTCATGTTCCGGAATCATCTCTGCCTGGTGTTTGAGCTGCTCTCCTATAACCTGTACGATCTTCTGCGTAACACTAATTTCCGGGGCGTCTCTTTGAACCTGACGCGGAAGTTTGCGCAGCAGCTGTGCACGGCTCTGCTGTTCCTGGCCACGCCGGAGCTCAGCATCATCCACTGCGACCTCAAACCTGAAAACATCCTGCTCTGCAACCCCAAACGCAGCGCCATCAAAATCGTCGACTTTGGCAGCTCCTGTCAACTCGGGCAGAGGGTGAGTGACTAGAGGAGGTAGATGGATTCAGTTATAGTGCTGTTAAAACCCTGGACACAGTGATGAGCTCAGAATAGTGACCTATAAAAAGCTCTGGCTCCAAATTAAACTTGGACTTAAACTTGAACTATAACCCAGCATTTTAGATCAGCCCCAGATATTGATTATCTGTGTCTTTGATTGCTAATAATCTGTGTCAGTATTGGCCCTGAAAACATCAGTTGACCCCAATCAAGACATTTTAAAATTGTCTGCTGTAAATCACATCTGAGTCTCCAATAAAATGTCATTTATGCCGCTTCAGGCCTGTGATGTGAACCTATAGACTTTCTGGTTTGTACTGAATCCTGTGGATTTTAGCTCAGCTTTTGTGTGTGGATGGAGGAAGCGGATCATTAGCAAAAGTAGCTCAGAGTATCAGAGCTCCACACCCTTTTATCTTGTCATGATGATGATCACTAGCTTCTGGTGATGGTAGGGAAGAGGGTATGTGTGGACGTGAATCGAGGGAGACTTCTAATATGCTTCAAAGGGCAGAAAGGGCTTTCCCTGGTGTGGTACACAATACTGATCAGCACACATACTGTCAAGGTCTCTCTCTCTTCCTCTCTCTCTCGCTCTTGCGCTCTCTCTCTCTCTCTCTTCCTCTCGCTCTCGCTTTTTCTCTCTCTCTCTCTGAAAATGGGTTTCAGTGAAGTGCTGGAGAATGGATTCCCAGCGGCTGTGCTGCACCCTCTTTAACTCGCTCACGCCCAGTTTCTGCTGACCCCCAGTGGCTGAAAGCATTTACTGCAGTCAGATTCACTTTACTGGCCACTTTATAATCTAATACATCTACAAGGTCTGTGCATTACTGGATCTTATTAGAGATGCACAGTAATGTCAGAATCATATCAGTATCAACAGATAATTATTACATGTGTAATATTAATAATACCAATATTTGCTATTTTTAGTGTATAGCATCACAATACTTGAGGATATTTTCACATATGTATTGTAATAGTTAGTTGAGTACATGAGAACAGCCCTCAGTACTGTCATAACCTATGAGTACAGGGTTGTTATTTAGCACTTCTGCACTGCAATGAAACATGTAGTTGATCAGTGTACTGACCATACCCACATCCCTTATTGTAAATACAAAAAGGTGTTTCGACAAGAATACAGATTTTAATATAGACATCTAATACACAGGTACAGTCAGGTTTCCTGTATTCTTATCAAAAACACAGCAAAGCACCTTTCATTTATTTGAAATGTTTTCATTTTGTGTGTGTTGCAGATTTACCAGTACATCCAGAGTCGATTCTACCGTTCTCCTGAGGTGTTGCTAGGGATGCCCTATGACCTGGCCATAGACATGTGGTCTCTGGGTTGCATCCTGGTGGAGATGCACACGGGTGAACCTTTATTCAGCGGCTCCAACGAGGTACTGTTACTGTGCTGCTCAGTAGTGTACAGTACAGTCACTACAGTAATAAAGTAGGCTTACTGGCTCAGTTCAGCTGATGGTAGATACATCTCTCATGTAGCTCCTAAACGTTGGAATAGCTTTGTTTGTAACTGGGGTGTAAAGTTTTATTTTTCCTTCATCTATAAATGCTTAACTTGTCTTCATATGTTACTAAAAGGAAAAAGACTGTATCAGTAAACATTTGGAATGTGTTAGGATAATAGTGACCAATATCATAATAGCATATAATGTAGCCAGTAGTATAACCAATACTGTAATAGTATACCATGTACCCAATTAGGCAGTAGCATATGACATGGCCAGTAGCTTAATAGTACGCAATGTTGCCAGTTAACCAATAGTATACAATAGGGCCAATACCATAGCCAGTTAGCCAATAGCATAATAGTATGCAATAAAGCCAGTTACAATACAAATAATACAGTGTATTCAGTTACCATGTGATGTAGTTAGTTTACCAATAGTCCGTAGCATACATTGCAACTACCTGGCCAACAGTATTGCCATTGTGGCCAGTTGGCAAATAGTGTACAATGTAGCCAATTTGCCAATAGCATACAATGTAGCCAATTATCCATTATCATACAATGTAGCCAATTGGCTAATAGCATACAACGTAGCTAATTAGCCAATATCATAGAATGTAGCCAATTAGCCAATAGCATGCAGTGTAGATGCAATGTAGCCAATAGCATACAATGTAGCCAATTATCCATTATCATACAATGTAGCCAATTAGCTAATAGCATACAACGTAGCCAATTAGCCAATAGCATACAATGTAGCCAATTACCTAATAGCATACAATGTAGCTAATTAGCCAATATCATACAATGTAGCCAATTAGCCAATAGCATGTAGTGTAGATGCAATGTAGTCAATAGCATACAATTAGCCAGTTAGCCAATAACATACAATGCTGACACAACATAGCCACAACATGTCCACTAGCATAATATATAACTATTTAGCCAGTAGTATGGCTAGTATGGGACGTCAACTGTCAGTAATATAGGATGAGATTAAAGGGTTTCATCACTGATTTTGTTGTTTTTTTCTCTCTCAGGTGGATCAGATGAATAAAATAGTGGAGGTTCTTGGGGTCCCCCCGAACCACATGCTGGACCAGGCCCCCAAAGCACGTAAATACTTTGATAAGCTCTCTGACGGCCTATGGACCGTCAAGAAGAACAAGGACATAAAGAAGGTACTATATCCTTCAGCCTCTGTGAGTAAAACTCTGCTTCTAATTAACCATTTCCCCCTCCATAACATCCCGCCAAACCCACCGATATCGCCCCTCATCGCCCCCATGTCCCCCATCAGCATCTGACCTTACCTCATCCAGCAACACCAGCTATACTGTTTGCTTGCTGTGGCTGCAACAAATTGCAGAGGACAAAGTGGACTAACATTTCAAAACTGATCACAACAATGAAAATCTCAAATTTGGAATCAGGTTTCTGCTTTTCATCGACTGAAAGTTCAAATCAATTGTAATATGTAAATAAATTAATTGATTAATGTAATGTCTTGTGCAGGAGAAGCAATTACTTCTGAGGCTTTTGCAACACCATAGCAACTTCCTGGGGACACCTTAGCAATCCCCTACCAACACCCTACCATCCATTTCATAGACTATAGCAATTGCCTTGATACACCTTAGAAATCACTCAGCAGATCATAGCAATCACCTGGTAGCTGCTTAGGCTGCATAATTTCTCTGTATTCTCGTCAAGAAATGCACAAATCTAGTTTTCCAGAATACCTTTTATCTCACAAGTTTCAATCACATCTTGAGATGAATGCTTTAACAAAAAAGCTGCTAATAGTAGTTAGTATAAGTACCAATAGCAATATTAATTAAGTACCAATATATCATATTAATAATATTATATTACTTAACCGTGAATAACTTTGTGTTGCTGGCTTGACATATTCATTAAAACATTCCTTTCATTAAAACGACCTTTTATTGTGTAGTATAGATCTCTTATGTGCAATATTTAATCATTGTGTGTAAAAAATACATTAATTGTTGGATGTTTTTGTTAAAGCAGATTCTTTCACACCACCTTGTTCGCCTGCCTCTCCTTTCCTTATCCCTAACGCCCTGTCTTAACACTTAGTCTTAACCACTTTTACATCACATAGAGTAATGAAAATGCTTGTGCTGAATTATTTTTGTATAAAACTTTTTGTAGACATTTTTTTTCTTAATCTAGCTCATCAATTTATACCAACTATACCAGCAAAGAATGATCTAATAGTAACTATCAACTAACTAGTAACTGAACTGCAGTATCTATTAAAACTGTAAATTGTGATCATGCTGTATGATATTGGAAATGTAAATGAATGCTCGTCTTTAATCCCCAGGAGTATAAGGCTCCAGCGACAAGGCGGCTGCATGAGATCCTCGGGGTGGAGACTGGGGGTCCCGGGGGGAGGCGAGCTGGTGAGCAAGGCCATGCCCCCTGTGACTACCTGAAGTTTAAAGACCTGATTTTGCGCATGCTGGACTACGACCCGAAGACCCGCATCACGCCGTTTTACGCCCTGCAGCACAACTTCTTCAAAAAGACGACGGATGAGGGCACAAACACCAGCAGCTCCACCTCAACGAGCCCAGCCATGGACCATAGCCACTCCACCTCCACCACCAGCTCCGTCTCCAGCTCCGGTACACACAGCACACATGAACCTAAGCCTAACCCAGACCTTAACTTTAGCATATTTTTTTATAATTTCATACATTGTTGACTTGTAAAATAATAATATTCCTCACCCCAGGTGGATCAAGCGGTTCTTCCAATGACAACCGAAATTACCGGTACAGCAACCGGTACTACAACAGTGGCGTCACTCACACGGACTACGAGATGCAGAGCCCTCAGGTGTCTTTTCACTTTCAACCAATGGCAAAATGGTACACTTTTCAGGCAGTGCTATGGGACTATATAATGGCCTTTAACCTTTCCTCTTGCTCTTCTAGGCGCCTTCCCAGCAGCAGTTGCGTATCTGGCCAGGCAGTGAGGGAGGTCTGGGCCAGCTGAACAGCGGTGGGGACGCACCATACCCACAGCTCCTCCTGCACAAGCCGGCCGCCTCGCAGCACTCTCGCCACTTCCTTGGAAATGTTGGAGGCATGATGGAGCCACCCCACCACCCCCACCCAGTCTACGGTGGCGGGGTTCACCATGGCAATGGCCGGCCGCTCCGGCAGCAGCAGCAGCAACAACAAAGCCAGGCGCAGGGTCAGACTCCACAGGGCCCGCAAGGCCAGACGCTGATGCCCATCTCGTCTCCGCAGATGCAGGACAGCATCGAGCTGAGCCTCACACACCACCACCATCTGGCCCAGTCTTCCATCGTGCAGCCCCCACCGTCGAGTTTGGACTCCAGTCAGTACGGATCCTCCAACATCCACCTGGGCCTCTCTGCTTTTCGGACTAGAACGGCCCCCCAGCCTCCTACGGCCTCTTCGCAGCAGCAGATAATGGCCCAAGCCCCGGCCGCTCAGGACAGCATGGTTCCTGCCTCCGGCCTGGGCTACATCCCCCCCTGTTATCCAGCCAACAACAATAACAACCCCCCGCCCCAGGGCTCCGGGATGCTCACCGGCGCCCCCGTGAGGGCAGGGGTGGTACGGCCCGATTCGGAAGAGTCCATCATGATGGGCGTGTGCGGAAGTGGGGGGGGCGGCGGCCAGAGTGCGGCCAACTCTTGATAAATCTTGAACAAATTCCAAAAGCCATACAAAAAAAAAGAATTTTAAGGAAACATAAATGATTAAAAAACAACAAACACCGCATACACACAAACATGTAGTACACACAAACAACCCACACACACAGGAAAAAACTTGTGAAATATCAATTTTATTTTATTTTCCTTTTATCTTTCTTTTTTTCTTTTTTTCTTTCTTTTTTTTTGTTTTTGCATGGGGTAGAGGAGAGTGGGAACCTGAAAGAGCAGTCAGAGCAGAAAGTTTCAGAGCGTTTTTATTATTCTTATTCTATTATTGGATTTTATGTGATTTAAGAATAGGTTTGCAGCGAGAGATTTTCTTCTTTTTTGTTTGTTTTGTTTTGTTTTGTTTTGTTTTGTTTTTGGTTTTTTTCTTTTCTTTCATTGCGAGACACCCTCCTCCCCGCAGGTGAGTCGGGATGGGAGCGATGAATGTGATAGAGGAGGGAAGCAGCAGAAGAGCGTGAGAGAAGATCGTATATGATATTTTTGTTGTTTCCGAAAGTTTGAATTGTACATTTTTTAATTTATTAAGAGTCACTACAGATGGAGGTAGAGGGATTGGGTGGAGAACTGGAGAGGTGGGTGTAGTTTTTGTTTTTTTGTTTTTCCCAGGTTTATTTATTCAACGTGTTTTTGTTTTATTTATACAGGTTTGTTTTTATTTTTCCAATGCATACACACAAACAAAACAAAGCAAAATGGGATTGAGTTGTTTTTCATTTTGACTTTCTCTCACCCCCCGTGACTTACACAAACACTTTTGTTACTGTTTGACTTTTATTTTGTCTTTTTTATGTTTCCAGTCTTTTTTTTCCTCGCTTGACACACTGGCTTATATATCTCAAACTATGAAACAAATCTTACGAATAAAATAAAGCAAATGACAAAAAGCGTAGTCACACCGCGGTGAGAAAAACGACGCAAGGAGGAGGAGGCGGAACCTTTTACCTGAGGCAAGTCGCTTCGAAGCGAAGAGGGGGGACCTTTAGCTAATCTTTACAGAAAAAGGAGGAAGTGAGAAAAAAAAACAGGAAAACACTCGGCCAGAAGGAAAACCAAAATGCTTCCCTGATGTTTGTTTTTTTCCAAAAATAGTCTGCCTTCTTCACCATCTTTACAAGACTCCTCCTTTCTTAAGTTTTATTCCTCTTCTCTCTCTCTCTCTGTCTCTCTCTCTCTCTGTCTCTCTCTCCCCCCTCTGTCTGTATGTCTCTGTCTCTCGCTCTCTTTCTTTATTTTGGACAGAAAACAGTCACACATTTGTATTAACTCTGGATATGCTAAGCCAAATCTTTCTCTCACTCTCTTTTTCTCATCTCACTCACTGTCCCTCCAGCTGATCTCTGTTATAATTTCTCTTCCTGACCCCATACATATGTGTTGGAAGGATGAGGAGACGGGCAAGAAAAGCAGGAGGAAGCTGAAAAACCGAAGGAGATGCTTTCTTTCATTCCTCCTCTTTTTTTCTCCTGCTCTCTCTCTCTATCTTTCTCTCTCCTGCTCTGTCTCTCTCTCTCTCTGTCCTCCCTTGTCCTCCTTCCTCCTCTGCAACACTCTGTGAGTGCTGTTTTGCCATCAAGTAAAAAAAAAAAAAAAAAAAAAAAAAAAAAAACTAACAAAAAGGAAAAAAGTGAACTACTTCTCTCTCGGCTGCTATCTCCACTCTCAACCATGTTCGGATTGCTGCTAACGAAAAACAGATAAATAAATTAAATAAATAAATAAATAAAAAATAAATGAATTTAAAACAAACAAACAAACTTTTTAACCCTCCTGCTTCAGAAGAGAAAAAAACAATGGAAAAATAAAAAAACACTGCATCTCATGTATTTATTACTATTTAACAAGAAAAAAAAAAACAAAGAAAAAAGTGAACCTGTTTTCTGCTGTTTTTTTTTGTTTACGGTTCTCTCGGTACAGGTGAAAAGCTTGACGTTTCTATTATGTAACGGAAACATGGTATTTAAAACAAAGTGCCTCGATTTATTGGTCAGCCACTGGACAGAGTGGAAACGGATGGGTTTTAGATTTTTTCAGCAGGGGTCAAATTATATGTATAGCTTAAAAAAATGGAAAAAAAGCCTCATGTAATTGTGTAGAAAAAATCCACTACAATTCAATCCTTGTGAGAAGTTCACATCTGAAGCGAGCCTCAGTATGACTGACCAATACCGCATATTTAATTAACTGATGACATCTCCATCCATTGTAATTTGTGTACATAGCATTCATGCTTCATCCAGTTTAACGGTCATGCGACGGTAGGGTGAGAACCTCTCTCGAGGCTGCTTCTCGCGACTGGGATTCAAACCTGCAACCTTGAAGGCACCAGGACCTGCAAAACTACCTTACTCTGCTCACGTCAGTGACGATGACTGCTGTCCTTTATGTTGTTAATATCCGGTTAAAACTTGTACTTGGCCGTCGCGGCCACTTCTTTACTTTGTATTTTTTTCTCAAACATCATCCTTCATGAGAAACAACATGTCTGAAGTATTATCACATCATCCGTTTTTTGGTTTCTCTATTAAAGAGAAAGTTGCCTCTGATCTAATGTTTAGGAGGAGTTGATCACAACAATAATGCTGGCTTTGGTATGATCATCCATATCGTTTATGGTTTGAAGGTACCTCTGATCGACTGGATGTTGGTTACTCACAACGGATCCTGGAGAACCTCCACGTCATCTCCACATCACATTATTAGCATTGAGAAGTTTTCTGGAAACACTTTAATAGGTTTAGAAGTGCTCTAGAAGGGCTGCACAGTTTAGAACCATAACAGCAATTACAGTACCTGGTGAACCCTTCACGTGACATGGTTAAAGATCAGTCTGTATTATGTTGTCCAAAATTATATGTTTATTGGATCACATAACTGATCTCACAGGGTGCCTGCAGGGTTTTTTTCTAAATAACTTACTTAGCATTTATGTTTTACAAATTAAAAGCCTGTCCTGAGGACTGTTCTGAAGATCCGCCACCCTGGAGAGTTAACATTCAAATTGACTCTGAAATTCAGAGGACCCTCGATGCCTTCATTACCTGCTTCAGGTGAGTTAGATAAAGGTTGGAGCTAAGCTCTGAAGGGTGGTTGATCTTAGATGGCCTTAGATCCCAGAATAAAGTCAGTACATGTGAATGTGAAATCAACATTTTATTTCCTTGGTGGATTTTTGAGAGAAAACAGGATGCTTCGGGAATCATGAATGGGGCATGATTTTATCCATCATGATTGATCAGTTAGTGTGTGTGAATGTGAACTGGCTCAGTCTTCTCAATGATAGGTCAGCAAGCAGAAAAACATACCATGATATAATTAATATTATTAATATATCTTTCCCGTTGTGAGTTGACATTGACCATCAGAAGGAGTTTTAGGGATGGAAAACATCAGAGAAGCAAGCATGTAGTCATTAGATGGTCTGTAAATCATAATAACCAAGAGCCTTATATAATCAAGATCTTAAAGCTACAAGATGAAAATGTTCATGTATAATGACCAGTGATCACTGATTTTACTCCTGGAAATCTACCGTCCTACGATCTTTAGCTTAAAACCTAAATAGTTCTTGATTATCTGTTTGAATTGGAAGTGAAACCTGCAAGAAGGTAGATCTCCAAGAGGATGTTTGGTGACCATGATGCCATCATTACATCAGTGATGCTGAGATTGCTAATAATGAATGTAAATAGGCACCACTTAGCATTATGAAAGACATCATGCTAATTAAGGCTACTGGCTTGCATTCACTTCAAAGAACATTAGAATGTATGTTGCCCAGTGCTTGGGGACTGTTTAAACCTAGTTTCAGACTAAATTGTAATGCAAGTGATGTTTCACCATTAGAAATCCTGTTTAGTAAAGGTTTAGCCTTAATCTGGGTCTTGGATGTTCTAAATGAAAGAGCATCTGGAGGACTGCAAGTCAAATATGACACTGTTTAAGGCCTGTTCATTTAAAAATGAACATACTATCAATTTCAGGATATTTTGTGAAGTGTTTCTAGTGAAGCATTGACGTGTTAAAAGTATTGCATTTAGCTGAGTGATGCCTGCAGACACCCTGATATACAACCCCAATTCCCCAAAACTTGGGATGCTGTGTAAAATGTAAATAAATGTAAATAAAAACAGGATGCAATGATTTGCAAATCTCATATATCCATATTTTATTCACATTCATATCTTTTATGTTGAAAGTTAAAAATTTGACCATGTCATGAAAAATATTAACTCATTCACAACTTGACAGCAACGCATCTAAAAAAAAGTTGGCACAGGGTAACAAAAGGCTTGAAAAGTAAGTAGTGCTATTGGAAAAACAGCTGGAAGTGGCATGAGTGGATATAAAAACAGCATTTTGGAGAGGCGGAGTCTCTCAGAAACAAAGGTGGGCAAAAGTTCGGCAATCTGTGAAAGACTTTCTAAAAATTGTGAAATAAGAAACATTTCTTAGAAAAATGTTCAATATAAACATTTTCAGAAAAATTTTCAATATAAAATAGTTACTTCTTAAAAATCCCGACATCTATAGACCATAGCATCAAAAGATTCAGAGCATCTGGATAAATAACTCTGTGCAAGTGATGGTCAATATTGGATACTCATGATCTTATGCTCATGATAATAAAAACAGGTGTGATTCTGTACTAGAAATCACTGCATGGGCTCAGGAACACTTCTGTAAATCATTATAAACACAGTTCACCACGCAATCCACAACTGCAAATTAAAGCTGTATCATGCAAAGAAGAAGCAATATGTCAACACAATTTAGAAACTCCAACATCTTATCTGGGCTAAAGCTCATTAAAATGGACTGAGGTAAAATGGAAAACTGTTCTGTGGTCAGATTAATAAACTTTTTTAATTCTTTTTGGGAACCACAGGAGAAGAGGGACTATCCAGCTTGTTCAGTGCACAATTCAAAGTCTGCATCTTTGATGGTATGGGGTTACATTAGTGCCTATGGTGTGGGCATCTTACACATCGATAAAGGCATTATCAATGCTGAACAGTATATAAAAATTTTACAACAACATAGAGAAGACCCAGAACTGTTGAGCAGCTTAGAATGCTACATCAAACAAGAATGGGACAACATTCCTCTCCCAAAACTCCAGCAATTGGTATCCTCACTTCTTATTTATATACAGACTGTTTTAAAAAGAAGAGGGGATGCTACATAATGGTTGACATGGCCCAGTCTCAACTTTTTTGAGATGCGTTGCTACCATTAAATTCTAAATGTGTTAATATTTAGTAATGAAATGGTAAAATTAGTCACTTTCAACATCTGATATTTGTTCTATGTTGTATCGTGAATAAAATATGGATATATTGAGTTTTGCAAATCACTGAATTCTGTATTTATTTACATTTATTTACATTTTAAACAGCAACTTTTTGGAATTGTGGTTGTGAACATGCATCTGAGCTCAGGATGTTCACAACATGCAGTATACCATTAAATCATTGGTTAAAGGCTCATTTGCATATACATGTATTTGCCATCTACAGGGGTTAGACAATGAAAGTGAAACACCTGTCATGTTACTGTGGGAGGTTTCATGGCTAAATTGGACCCGTCTGGTGGCCAGTCTTCATTAATGTCACATTGCACCAGTAAGAGCAGAGTGTGAAGGTTCAGTTTCTACGTACAAGTGTTGGTGTTAAGGTTTTTCAACGACAAATTTTACATTTATTTACATTTATTTATGTCTTAAGTCACTAAACGTTTTGAGTTATATAGGTATAAAATAAGTGCTATGTTGTATCTTGTTTATAGTCTACAACTTTCACTGATTAAAATGGTAAAGTAATGATTTATAATTGTGTAAATCTTAAATTACCATCGTTGCGTAGAGTTTTTTCA